>BQNB010043186.1:0-33090 GCA_026074375.1 Tanacetum coccineum
CAAGAAAAATAAACTTACACTATTAAACATAAAAAAAACGGGCGAAAAAACAAATAATAATAAATAAATAAATAAAAATAAATAAATAAATAAAAATAAAAAATTAACGTCCCGCAACAACGCGCGAAAAATTAACGCCCGCAGCAACGCGCGGGTAATCTTGCTTGTTATAAAAATACTAGTCGTAACCTAATGAAAGCTTATAAACCTAGTGGATAAGTGCTACATATCATCAAAAACTTAATGAACCCTAACGAAAAACTTATAACACCTACTACATGTAATGTAATGCAAACTTATTCTAATACACTATCAAAATTACATAACCTAATAAAAATTAAACTAATGAAAGCTTATAGACATACTGCATCAATGTGTTAAATCAACTGCATCATTATTAAATATCACAAGGCAAATCAGAACACAAGTTAATCAAATACTGAATTACACAAAGCTACTAAGAACACCTAACATAAAGAACATAAAGAAGTAAACTACACAAAGCTAATAAAATCATAAAAAACATAATCGAATTAAAAATATACTAAACTAACAAAAAAATCAAAAATTAAAAATTAGAATCATACTATCATTATCAGCTGATCTAAGGTTAGTTGTTGATGAAGATGAACACTCATTACTCGTTGATGTTGAATAATCGAGACTGGTTGAGGTTGAACACTCAGTCGACATGCTTGAGATCGAAGGGAGATAGGTAATGGAGAACGGAGGGAGATAGCTAGTGGAGATCAGTGGGAGATAGGTGGTGAGATCGGTGGTGAGATCGGACGGAGATAGAAAGCGAGAGATCGGTGGTGAGAAAAAAAAAGATTGAGTTAACTGTGAGAAAAGAGGCGAACATTTATAGGTATAGATAAGATTAGGTTAAATGACAAAAATAACCCTGAACATATAAAAAAAAGGCGGGTGGTGGAGTGGACACGTGTCAGCTTGGGAGACCTTCCTAGGCTTTTTATTTTAAGGGGCCTTCTCATTATATCTCATCTCTCTCTCTCTCTCTCTATATATATATATATATATATATATATACACACACACACACACAAAGTGCATCATTGTCACACCCCCAAATAGGGTCTCGGCAGAATAAGCGTCCCGTTCGTTTTCCAAAATCATAGACTTTACCCAAAAACCACTTTCAAAGTGTATTTTCACACCTTCCGGCTAACGCCAAATCTCTACTTTTTATCCAAACGATATCCGACAATTTATTTTCCACATCAAGTCCATATATTCAAAATGATAATAGTATAAATAAGTTATATACGCGAATAAGTTATGATATTAATAAATTAACTTATAAGTTTAAGATAAGCAATAAATCCTTAACGAAAATAAGCCAAAAACTAAATGGACCCTTATTGGGCTTTTAGGCCCAATAAGCCTAAACAAATGATCCAAAACGCAATAAGTCCAAAACTAGGCCAATAAGCAAACGAATAAGCAAATAAGCTTTTAGCTTATCAAAATAAGCTACACAAATAAGCCACATGAGCCAAGCCGTGGCCTTTAAGCCCACGGTTTGGGCTTGATGTTGGGCCGAGGCCCACAAAACCAACCAAACGAGTATGGGCTTATTTATTAAGCCCGTTAAGCCCAAAACCTTATTAGTTATCGAATAAGCTAAGAAAAATAATACAAGACTTGGATAAGCTTAAAGTTCAAACCTTTATGGTTTTCCCTTTTGTTCGACACGCTTATAAACTTAAATAAGCCATTCGAGCTATTAAAAAGCTAAAATAAGTAATAAGCACTTCAGAAAAATATTTTTTTTGACAAAATGACCACAACAACATAACTACACTTTCCTTTTGTTTGTTTTTATAAATTTTGACATACATACAAAACCTTTTAAGTTTTTATAAATTTTAATGCTTTGATTTTTACAAAACGGTTTGTACAACTAGCTTCTAGATGTGATAAGGATCAAGGAAGTACAATAAAATTTTAGGAAAGATGAACTTACAAAGATGGTGGATTAGAAGATGATTAGAGGCTAACGAACAACCCAAACGATGCTTAAAATACCCAATAACTATATAAATCAACCCTGAATAAACTCTAGCTTCAAATTCTTGATCAAAGGTGGAAAAATATGGGTTTTGTGTGTGTTTGTGGGCGGACGAACAAGAGAGGGAAGAGAGGAAGAGAAATGTTATTTGTGTTTTTGTAGAGAGAGAGATGAATGATGAGAATGAATGGATTTTGGTTCTTATTCATGCACCAAAGAGGGAATCCTAGGATAGAAAAATATCTAGGGGACAAAAAAGCAAAAATAGTGGAGGTGTGTTTGTGTTGTGGGTGGCAGACGCAAGCAAAGGACAAGGGGGAGTGGATTTTGAAAACTTGTGAATTTTGATCATGCTAAAGAATCCTATGAACTTGGGATATTTCTTTCATACTCTTGATATTTATAAACGACTTCGACAGTATACACAAAAACTGAAAATGCACGATAACTTAAGAGAAAATTTTGGAAATTTAAATATTTAACCGAAACGCAAAAACGCAACATTCACCAAAAGACTACATTAAATATTAAGCCGAAACACATCCGGTAACGATTCTCAGATACACGCGGGTGAACTCCCCGGTTAAACACAAAATTACACGAAGTGACTAAAAGTCAACGGATTCACAAAAAATTCAACGATGATAAAATAGAAACTTTTATGGGGTATGACATCCTTTCCTCGTTAAAAGAGCTTTGTCCTCAAAGCTTAAGATGTGCTAATCGGTGCAGATACAGGTTTTGCAAATAAATGCGGGTATTTCTTCTGAAATTGATCTCTACATTCCCAGGTGATCTCGGGACCTCTTCTCGAGTTCCAATAAACCTTAACGTTAGGGGTACGACTTTGCTTTAAACGTTTGACCTCGCGGTCCATGACCTCAACAGGTTCTTCGATGAAGTGAAGCTTGTCGTCTATTTGGATCTCATCCAACGGGATTACTTGTGTTTCGTCGGATAAACACTTTTTCAAGTTTGATACGTGGAAAGTACTATGGACTAGGCTCAGTTGCTCCGGAAGTTTGAGTCAATATGCGACGGTTCTAACTTTGGCAAGGATCTTGAATTGTCCAATATAACGCGGGTTCAGCTTTCCCCTTTCCATGGTGACACCTTCAACATGACCTTATCTGTAACCCTTGCGAATTTTCTAGTTTATAATGTTCTATTTTAGCCTCTTGACTTTTATCATTTTTTTAGTAATCAGTTTATTATCTATTTAATCATTTATGTTAATATTCTCTTTAAATTATCTCATTATAGATGATTATATATATAATAGATCAATCTCAGGGAAGTTATCCCGCAAACGGCTTAAAATCTCAAGTAACGCGTCCCGACACGTCCGTTAATGTCCATATCAAATCTAAGTCAATTTAACCCTAAAACCTATAGTGTAAATAGTCAAAGTTTAAGTAAAAACACTTTTACATTCGTTAAAAATACTAGGAAACTTCGTTTCACATTTTAAATCACGAGATTTGACCCTTTAGTAACTCGACTAGAGCTAAAACGCTCCTAAGATCCTCCTAGAAGCCCTAGCCGGTTCGAGCCCCACAAGGGAGCAAGAAGGCATTTTTTAGCTTGTTGGTTCCATGCTAGTACTAACCATTGTCTTATATGTTTTCAAAATACACACACACTTCACAAAACAACACACACAAAAATCATTTTTCTTTCTCTCTCTTGTCGGACGCACCACAAACACACACAAACACATAATTTTTCCAACTTTGATCCAAAAACATGAGAGTTTGAGTGCTTCCGGGTTGATTCCAATAGGTGTGGGTTCATTAAAACGACGTTTGGGTTGTCGTTTTAGTGTTTAACCTCATTTTCAAAACCCTCTTTGTAAGTTATCTATTTCTCAAATATTTGTGTACTGATGTTATATGATGCATAGATGTTGGTTGTACGACTTATTTTCTAAAAATTGAAAGCTTAAAATTTCAAATAAATCTAAAGGGGGGTTCGTTGGGTTCGAACTAGGGGCAAAGGACACAAGGAAAGACTATTTTATTATTTTAAACGTGATGGTTGAATAACATTTATATACTATATAGCTTAATATTTATCTAGCTTATTTAAAAGATTTGTATGGCTTATTTTGGAGCTTATTTACTTTCGGCTTAACAAGGAAACAAGGAAAAGTGATTTTGGTTATTACCTATACTTGTCATATTTCTATAGCTTACTATGGTAGCTTATTTTGTGAACTAGAATAACTCATAGCTTATTAGCATATTTAATAACCTATATATTTGGTTTTTGGAGCTTATAGGCTCACGGCTTGAAAAGGAAAGACCAAGGGATGTACATTTGGTCATTTACCTCTTTCGCCATATTTTTGTAGCTTTTTGTTGTAGTTTATTTTGGTAACTAAAAGTACATATAGCTTATTCGCGCATTTTCAAAACTAGTATAGCTTGTTTTGGGCTTATAAAACCCACGGCCCAATAAGCCGCGGCTTATTGTGGACCTTATTGTAGTCCGGATTATTTTCATGGCTTTCGGTTATCGCTTATTTTGATATTTAAGGACTTGTGTAGCTTGACGGCTTAATAATAAGCTACGGATAGCTTATTATGGGCTTAAAAGGCCACGACCCGATAAGCTAAGCCCAAACCATGGCTTAGTCTTGGTCCGTGAAGCATTGACTTTTTTTGTGGATTATTCGTTGGACTTATTTTCTTAATGGGCTTGATAATGGGCAGAAAATGGGTTTTAAAACAAATAAACAATAATTTGGACTACTAATGGGCCTCAAGGCCCAATAAGCTAAAACTATATATTTAGAAGGCTAAAAGCGGACTTTTGGTAACGATTTATACCTATATAGATATTTGGATAGTAAAACAGTCATTTGAAATAAATGTGTCTTGATAATTAACGCGAAATGTGAATTTTGGTCGTTTTGTCGTAATTGATTTAATTAAGGGAAAGTGTTTGAAAATGAGGTTTAAAAACCTTGGAAACGCTTTATAAACGAGCGAGTCATGCCGAAATTTTCTAAAAATATTATACTTAGAATATTTTACTAAAAACATGATTTATCCAAAACCCGACAAAAGGACAAAATAAATAAAATATTATTATTTTAATAAATCGACTAAAAGACGAAAATCTTTTTTATAATTTTATAAATTATAAAACTTCTATTAATGATATAACGTAACTAAAACGTATCACTTTTTATAATTTATACAATTTAACTAAGTAACTAAAGACTGTCGGGTAGATTAACAGAGCATATTTATTAATAACTATTATCTAAGTCTAGATATATTTTTCTCGTCTAATTTCCTAAATACTATAAGTGTATATTGTCTAACGTACATACTATTATGTATATTCATCAGGTCTAACTCACCAACCATCACGCAACCAATAACATTAAAAGTGACCGTACAACGCACATTTTGACTCCTATGCATCAACCCTAATCATACATTTAAAAACACATTTCTAAAACGGGCAATTAACTGGATTAGGTCGAGTCTGGACGCTGTTGCACACAATTGTTTGATCATATCCTCAGCTACTTATCACTTTGCCTAAAGGTGAGTTCTCGTAGCCCCACTTTTTAAACTCTTTTCCGTTGGGGGAAAATGATACTCAAAACTTGTTTTAAACTGTTTTTAATATTATGCAAAATATTTTAATTCTTTTTTGACAATGCTATGTGCCTATGTTTGCTTATGTGAATGCTATGTGAATACCATGTGAATGCCATGCGAATACTATGAGATCTATGTATGCGAAGATCCAATGTTAATTTCTGCCCACACTATTTAGCCGATTGTGTAGCTCCAGCTGATAGGCGATAGGTCTGGAGGACTATAAGCGCGCAGGGATTCTATTGTGTTAATTGAATTGGGTTGGGATGCCCTGGTATGATATGTTGATGTGTTGGTAAATTTAAATACTGTTATATGAATTCTGCTTTCATATTGCACAATTGTCCACTACTTAAAATTCATGCACAACAACTAGGTTTACTTCTAAAACTTGACCTTTTCGAGTATCATTTTCAGGTGAGTCGAATGCTCGCTAAGCTCAAGATAGAATGCCTTAGTGACCTAAGTTACCCCTTGAGGGATCATTGTTGAAGGATTGCATTTGAGACTTGTTTTTGTATGGATGTTCTTAGATTACCCTAGACTTGTTTTGCCCTAATTTTGGGATTGGTTTGTAATAAATTTATAACTATGTTATGTGTTCATTGACTATTTTGACACAAGTTTTCATACTTGTCGTCGAAGGATGTTGTGACACTTATAAAATGCATTTTAGATTTCTCTATATTGTATCATGTGTTATGACGATTCATTCTCTGTTAAGCCTCGTGATTCTGCCATTGTCGGGGTGTGAAATTATCTCCTACTTGAAACTCAAAGGGTTTTCGTCTCACGTCGACATAACTCTTTTGGTGATCACGGGCGGCTTGAATTCGGCTCTTGATTTGAATAAATTTGGGTCGTCTCACAGACAATATCTGGGCCAGTGAGCTGACTATCTCCAACCTTAGCCCAGCAGATGAGTGATCGGCACTTGCGACCATACAATGCCTCAAATGGTGCAGCCTTTATACTAGCGTAACCCAATACGGCGTATCCTGCTTATAACATATGCCGCATCCACCTGGTCAACAGTCAAATATCCTACAGTAAATGCAATTAATGATGAAAGTGGTCCCTACTCCAATAAATCCCCAATACGTCGTACCCCACATCGCCCGATACGGCGTATCGACATGTTTCCAGACTCTATAAATACAAGACCCTAAACTCAGTTTTAGGTATGCAAGTGAAGCTCTAAACCACCAAGTCGACTATCAGACGAATAAAGGAGCATAGAAGGTCAGAAAAGAGCCTCAAGATCATAGGAAAACTCTTTTAATCTTTGCACAACCTAATACGCGCTCGGTTAAGGTTTCTTTATTTTAATCGTTCATATATGAAACCGTGTGTCTTTTTACAATGACTATCGGCTGATACCTTTAGGTATCAGCCATGTTTATAAAGGTTTAATGTTTGGTTTGTTTATCTCGATTGTCTTAATTTTTCGTTGGTTGTTGATTATGTTTATCAATTTATAGTTGTTTACGTGATTTTGTATGCGACCTATCATTCAACTGGGTATAGTCCTACATATTTAATGCGCTGCAACTTCGGTGTTGTGTGGGCGTAGGCTAAGAGTCTGGGATAGCTCTCCATATTGCAATTTATATATCTAGAATCATAAGATCACAAATAAATGACCTATCATTGCCTTTGGTTTTGTGAACAAGTTGACTAGCAGGTGTCCCTAGATAATTCAACAAATAATGTTCTGATTCCATTGGTTAGGACTCGGATAGAGTGGACTACTAGTGTATAAATTGCCGTTAAGCAGTAAGTTGGTAAAGTCCTAGTGGGCTAGGGTTTGGTAAGAGCACCATTATTTAAATCCTAAGGTAGATTATAATCAACAAAAGGTTGCTTTATGCGAATGCGTTAATTGTGATATGATTGAACGTGTCTAGGTCTTAGGAAGAAGTACCGCCTAAGTCTTAAGATTGATATACCACTTTGAGATAAGAATATCATTGCACTAATAAACAAACATGCATTTTATCAGATTATTCATGGTTGATATGTTTTCTTTACATTAGTACTTGACCACTACTCTATCATTTGTTTATCTTCTTGTGTGTGTTTATTACTTTATTTGTCATCAAAACCTTAGGTTAGATACACAAAATCATGCCAGTCTCTCAGGCTGAATAGGTTTAATTAATTTAGTACTAACATAGATAACTAAAATACTGATAAATTAGATATTAACGCTCTCGCTCTTAGTGATCGACACCCTACTTACCAACGAATCTACATCTTGACCGGGTACACTGCCCATTATTGTGTTGTTTTTAGGTATAGTCGGCATAAAATAAATAGTAAAACTTGATACATAAAATAACACCTACACCACGACACATCAAGTTTTTGGCGCCGTTGCCGGGGAGTGAAGTTGTTTAATTCTTATTTGTTAGTATTTTAGTTTAGATTTAGTTTAGATTAATTTGCATATTTGTGTATTTAATTTTATGCATTTTATAATTTTGCATATTGTGTGTTTGTATGTTTTTCTGCATAATTACTGTTTACTGTAATCTGAGTCGAATATTGAATACAGCGTATTCATCTCTTTGGATACGGCGTATAAATTATTTCTAAAACCAATACAGCGTATTCGAATTTAACATCAATACGCCATATTCAGTTTACTGAATACGGCGTATTAGTCCATTAACCTTTTTCTTCATAGCAAATTAATTACAGGTAATGGAAGACCCTGGTATGTGCTTAATTACACATACCTTTTACCTATAAAAACGAGCCTAAAATGACCAAAATATATCAAAAATGCATTGTATTTGTGTGTTTTGTGATTTATGATGTGCATGTAACGGATGTTCAGAAAAGGACAAAAATCAAGCCAAAACGGACAAAACCAAGCACGGGATTGGAAAGAGCGTGAAAAGTCAAAGCTGAAGACGTGTTCATCTTAAATGGGCCAACCCGCACCCATTTAATGGGTCGGGCCAGCCCATTAAGCCCTTATCATTAAACCTTATAAGCTAAAAAGCCTTAAATCCTAAAAGCCCAAAAACAGGCCCAAACCAAAAGCCCAACAAATACTTAACCATAATCCCGTTAAATCTGTATCACCGTCAGTCCTAAAGGTGTTACACCGTTAGTCCCTGGGAGTTACATCGTTAGTCCTTTGCCTGTTACACCGTTAGTCCCTACAATCCATCTTCCCCTAACACCCGTTAACCCTTTACCCCAAATAAGCCTAAAACCTCTCCCGCCAAATCTATCACTATTCACTCACCCTCTTTACTTTTTACCCTGCAACTCGACAAAACCCACTCACACCCTACTTAACCCATCCTCCCAGAAGATGACAAGACCACGTTGGCAATCCCATGATGAGTGATTGGTTGATGGGACATGAAATCAAATCAAGGGCTGAGATCAAGCACAAAGAAGCACAAATGAGGATTCAAGGGCTGAGATTGATGGCTTAGAGAGCACTCCCATTCTCCTCACAAAAGAAACACACCTCAAGGCCTAGATGCTTCTCAAGACCACTATAAATAGGGAGGCTTATCACACAGATTAGAGATTAGATTAGGAGGAGAGTAGCTTATTTACAGCTTATTTGTCATTTACCTTTATGTAACTTCAGTTTTAAAAGCATTGTACTCCATTTAAAGTTTAATGAAAATTCTGTTTTTGTCTTAAAATCTGTCTTTACTCTTTATGCATCTTTAGCTTATTCAAGTTTTAAAAGTCATTATTATAAGCTCTAAAAAGCTCTTTCATACTATTTAAGCTACTACTTACTCTTACTTATAAATCAGAAAATTCACCCAAAAAAGTACCTCAGCTTATTTGGATGATAAGCCCAATTTGGATGGGCTTATAGACCTTACTAGCTTGTGCAAACAAGCTAGAGCTTGTTGATAAGCTCTTTTGAGCATTTACATCCTTGTTTTGAGCAAAGGATAAAGGTACTCTTCATTTTCATTTTATTGCTTATTTTCTGTTTTTGCTTATTTCTGCTTATAACTGCTTATTTTCTGTTTCTATTTGCTTTAATATGCTTATTAATGTTGCTTATTGTTTATTTGTGCTTTGTTATAGATTAGATCTCTTTTGTTCATGTTTTTCATATAAACTGTTGAAAAAAAGCCAAAAATATGTCCATTAGTCTAGCTTATTGTTAAGTGCTTATTGAAGGTTGTTATCTGCTTATTAATGCTAAATACACTTAGTCTATAATCTGCTTTTACAAATCTAAGTTTAAAACAGTTTAATCTAGCTTAAAATGAAATCAGTTTTGCATAAAGGGGTGTTTGGCACAAGCAGTACTAACCTATGTTAGTACTGCTAGTTAGCCTTTTGACCTCTAAGCCAATTTTGATTAGCTTAAACTAGGTCTTTAAATCAGTTTATAAGAGTTTTCAAAGTCTAAATCTCAGAATTAAGGTTTTGTCTATTGAAGTTTGAAATCTGAGATCATAAGTCCCAGATTCTATGCTTATATGGTTAGATCTTTGTATGTTGCTTTATGGTATTGTTTTTATGCATGTTGAAGCCTCAAAATGAAGAAGAAACAAAGTGTTAAAGGCCTGCAATTGTCATTTGTGTTTCAGTCAAAATCTGTCTAAGTTCAGGTTTTCAGTTTTAAAAGTTTAAAAGTCAGTTTTCAATCTTAAATTTAGGTTAGCTATAGTATGTGTTAGGTTCTGATTTTCATAGCATTAGTTCATTAGGTATAGAGCTTAATCAATTTCAGCTTATTTTGGATTTTAGTCTTCTTTTAATAGCTTATTTTTAGGGCTGCCAAAGCTACTTAAGTCTTTGACAAAAACTTGAAAAAAAACCAAAAACATAAAAATCTGCTTGTATAGCCTTTTTCATTTGCATTTTTCTAGCTTATTAGTGATCTCTAGTGCTTAATTCTGGCTTATTCTAGTAGCTTATTGGTTAATCTTAATCTGTTTGAAGTTTTTAAGGTTTAGCTTATTGGTCAAGTAGCTTAAAATTCAGTTTGAAAAGTGCTCTTTAGTCTGTTTTGATTGTGTTTTGTCAATACTGCTTATTTTGATTTTCTGAGTTCTAGCATTATGGATTTGCTTATTTCTAGTTTAGATTAGCTTATTAAGACTGTTTTTAGGATTAGTTGGCTTATTAAGTATTGGTGTTAGCTTATTTGAGCATTTTGAGCTAAATCAGTTTTAGCTAAAAAAAACCTTTAAGCTTTTATCCAAATATGTCATTTGAATTGCTTATTCTCAGCTTAATTTTTAGTTTCATAAAAAGTCTTTTTATTAAAAGTTCTTAGTTAGCTTATTGTTAGCTTTTTCAAAAAGAAAATTTGCAAAATAAAAATGTTAGGCCGTATAGGGAAGTCCCAGGCTCGAACCTGGGACCTCAACCTTAACAGCCCAACACCTTTACCATTGTGCCCTTGGGTCTTTCTGTTAGACTCTTGGGCCAATTGGTTTATAAGGTGTAATTTCAGTGTGAGCTTATTTGCTTAAAAGCTTATTTCCAGCTTATTAGATTGTGCTTTTGGTCCAGTTTTATTTTTCATGCATTAGTTATAGCTTAAGGTAATTTCCATAATTTTTCCAGAATTTTTAGAATTAGTTTAATATTTTTAATCATTTTTTAGATTAAAATAGATTTTAATTGTTTAAAAATAAAATAAAAATAAAAAAAATATAATTTCTGTTTAAAAATAGTTTAATACATTTAAGTTTTAGAAAATTTGAAATTTGAGTTTTAGGGTTAAAATTTGATTTATTTGCTTAATTGTCGCGTTTTTAAATCCTTGTTAACGTTTTTAGTTTAAATCTTTAATTGCTTTAATTGTTTGCTTGCCTTTATTTGTTTTTGCATTAGTAGAAATAGAATCCAAAATCAAATCTTCGATCATTCAAATCACGCGATCACGAACTTAACAAGATTCTCCATTCACGGCTTCGTGGAGGAAAAATGACCCGGGTCCGATTCGAACTTTGTGGTTTCAAAGGAAAAATTGATACTTCCGGAAATATATTTTGTTTGTGAATTGGTTTTATTATCTTTGGATTTTAAGGTAACGAGGTTTAATACCCGCGCTTCGCTGCGGTGCGTTTTGTATCAAACGTCTTTTATAAAGCGAAATGCAGCTAAGATACATATAAGGGTTGCCCTTTCGTTACTAAGGAAAATTCACATTTGGTAAGCATAAATACCAATACAAAAACAGGAAACAAAAAAACGTGATGCAATTCCTTTTCTTTCATTTCTACTCGAAAAAGTCATAATACATGCCTTTGCCGCACCCTGTATAGCTAATCTAATACAATATTACCTCCATCTTACGCTTCAGGTTCCTTGATCTATACAACTACACAATCTGACATAAAGAATTTCTTTGCTATGATGAAGCATGCTCCAGACAGCATCTCTCCACTTAAAATATAGCCAAACACATGAAGAATTAAAATATAGCCAAACACATGAAGAATAAGGAAAAACAGTTTTACAACTTTTATAATGCTTTTGCTTTACATTTGATAGTAATGTGATTATAACTTTTTCAGCAACTTTACCAACATGTGGGAAGACACAGTGAAATGAATATGCAAGTAGTTGTTGTACTAATTATTATTACATCTCACATAAAGAGAGTGTTTGGGTAAGCTGATGCCCAACAACTCATTTACTTTCATGTAGTAGCAATCCATTGAGTTATCCTTATTAGCTTATTTGTCCCAATAAAAGCCATAGTGTCGGGAAGAATATTATGGCAGAGAGCCAACTACAGGTATACAGTTAAAAAATGAGAGAAGTTTCTAATATCCAATAATTAGAAAAGAACATACTTACATATGCTGCTCAGATGCGCACGGAAAGGTTCACGCTGAACAAAGAATACGTCTGTAAGGGACTCAAGAAACTCCTCGCAGCGAATCTCTAATTTTCGAACTCCAATTTTCGAACTGTAACACAGTAGAACATTTCAGTAAAAAAACTAAAATAATAGTGCCAAAAGTTAGACAAATAGACCATGTCAAGATATCTGACAAAGAATTTGGGCCAAACAGCTTGTAAGTAGCCCATAATTAGTTTTTGAAATGCATAACCTACTAATCCTTTTTACTTCAAAATTGTCTGTGTAAACAAACGTGCTTGTCGGGAGACCAACCTGGAAATGTATTTTCAATTTTCTAATCGAAGTTATCTTTCCAGACTGTTAATACGGCGTATCCAAACTCTCCATTATGGTGGTTATACGGAAAAGTATTACGGCTCACTTCTTGGACGTTATGTTACCCAAGTATTTATTTTTTAGTGTATGTTAGTTAAACTTTATTGTCAGTTCAGTCGTATACAACGTTATTCCTTGAATACGATTACAGAGTATATCAGACTATTTCTGATCCGTGAACTTAGGTATTATGTTGACTTTAGGGATAATCAAGCTACCGGTCATTATCTTGAGGGGATAGGAGGATATAGGCGTGTATCGACTTTCTGTAACTAGTATTTAGGTTTTTTATTTGACGAGTTACATAACTCAACACTTAATACAAGAAGATAGAATTGCAGATTTTGTTTTCTTGAGACATTATTACAGGACCTAGAACGTAGGAAAATGCGACGATTGGTGGATTGTATATATAAATAAAGGATATGGCGTATCGACTTCCTGTACAGTTTTAGGTTTTTATTTCGAGTCTAACCAACCAATACACGGAGATAGAATTGCATTTGTTTTCTAAGAATTAATACAGGACCTTCAGAACGAAAACGACGATGTTGGTGGAGTATTTATAAATCTGTAAATCTCGAAGTGTTGGAGTCTTGAAATCTCAAGACGGCTGTTCAACACATTCTTGCTCATGTACTCAAATTGGAGAATCATCCTGAGCAAAATATCAGGGGATTTCCTCGTTTTAATTCTATTTCTCATTTTCTTTAATTATTTTATTTATACAACGAGGATGTTGTATAATCTAAGTGTGGGGATGAATAATTAGAACGTCTACTTGTCCTTATTTTTAACAAAATATGCTACATGCTTAAAATTATGCCAAATAAAAAAAAATTCTAGCATATCTTTTGTTAAAATTACTAGTTACATAACCTCGCACACAAATAACCCTTAATACCAAATTGTGAGAATTAAGCCTATTCCGTTTCCAAACATTTACTAAAAATTCCACAAAAATTATGAGTGTGCCGGTGATGTAGTGGACTTTAAAACTTGGCTTGGTATATCACTCGAGACCTCAATGATGATTATTATGGACTTAGATGGAGTAACATGTTCGACTGGTAAATTTTTAGGAATACACCAAAAAGCCTATATGTTGTGTTATTAACTAACTACACTGGTTAGTTAACCCCCGTCTAACCCTTTGTTTACTCTTACTATAAGAGTAAGATACCCCTAGAAAAACCTACTGAGCCATTCCTGTCTTTTTCACACCAATTGTCTATTTTGTTACACCTTTACACCTTAGCCTACCCTATAGATTAAGCCTATTAATCAAAGATGTTAGTTGCTTTTGTGTAAAGTTTTGTATTTCCTGTGTCAAAGTAAAATTTTCTATCTCCGGTTAGGTCATGAAACTGCACAATGCAATAGGAATGTAAAAGTATGTAGCTCGTGTATTTTGCTACTTTCGCAATTATGCTCTATGTTCGAAGATGAAGTGTTTAAAGAAAAATTATCCGAATGAATTATGATGGTGAAAACGATGAAATTGCACCAAGATTCATAGTGGTTAGTTTAAAAAAATAGAAAATTGCAGCAAAAAAGAAAAGGATAGATTAATAGTCGGGTCGTTGAGCTTAAACCGATAAACTACTTGAAGGATTTGATTATTCGTTGATACGTTATAAAAATCAACGATGTATAGTTTTGTATAAAGTGGTCGATATCACAACTTTTGTAAAAGTATGTATAAGTATGGATGTTTGGGAAGTTGACCATTATGAGAATGCCAACTTAGGTTGTCTTTATCATTCTATGATCGAGACATCTGTATATTTCTGAGTCTTTATCATGGGAACGGTTAGGAAAATTAGTAGCAACCATGTACCTTATTTGTTCAGGCTTAATCCATTTGTTTTGTGAATTTTATTTAACAACAATTTACTTCCCTTTCCTAATAATTAACCCTAGGTTTTATTCGAACGAGAATGAGATCGAGTCTTGCATGTCTATTCTGTCATTACGGCCATGTATGTGTGATTCAGCCACCTTGTTGGTTTATTACTTTCGGGGAAAGTTAGAAGATTCATAACCTATATCATTCTTCATCCTAACCCTTGGTTAAACTCGAATGAGGATGTGATGACACACATGTGTATCCGTCGTAACGGCCGGATGTTGTGTGTTTCAGCTGCCTGGTGGTGTGGTAACTTTTGGTAACAGATTGTAGGAATGATCCAACCCTTTAAGCCTATTAACCCAATTTTACCTTTTAACTTGTTTCTCCTTTATCTCTAGTTGTGTGGAGATATGTATACTTGCCAAGATATGATAGAATACTAATGCTTGACCAAGCAATTTAGCGGACCTAATTAAATTGTTTACGCCTAGATTAGTTGAGTGGTGGAGATGTGTATCCTCGTCCAACTATCACCACTCTCTCTCAGACTCATTTCCCTGTAATGACATCAAATAACGTTACTTTTATAGCATCATTTATCCCAAGTAAATTACCTATTTCTATATAATTATTGCAAGAATTATTACCTAATTGCTTAAAGTTGTTAATTGCAGTAATTATAGAGTATTTTGTGAAGACAAGCTAAAAGGCGCACATTTTGGAGCTTAAATGAAGATATTTGAAGATTGCTTATTACTGACTCAATACGCCGTATCCAACAAAGAAGATACGACGTATCAGCGCCTGCACTTCACAAGAAACCGCGTAAGATCAAGACCCAATACGGCGTATCCTGCTTATAACATACGCCGTATCCACCTGGTCAACAGTCAAAGATCCTGCAGTATATGCAATTAATGATGAACGTGGTCCTTACTCCAAGAAATCCCCAATACGTCATATCCCACATCGCCCGATACGGCGTATCGACATGTTTCCAGACTCTATAAATACAAGACCCTAAACTTAGTTTTAGGTATGCAAGTGAAGCCCTAAACCACCAAGTCGACTATCAGACGAATAAAGGAGCATAGAATGTCATAAAAGAGCCTCAAGATCATAGGAAAACTCTTGTAATCTTCGCACAACCCAATAAGCACTCGGTTAAGGTTTCTTTATTTTAATCGTTCATATATGAAACCAAGTGTATTTTTACAATGACGGCTGATACCTTTAGGTATCAGCCATGTTTATGAAGGTTTAATGTTTGGTTTGTTTATCTCGATTGTCTTAATTTATCGTTGGTTGTTGATTATGTTTATCAATTTATACTTGTTTACGTGCTTTTGTATGCGACCTATCATTCAACTGGGTCTAGTCCTACATATTTAATACGCTGCAACTTCGGTGTTGCGTGGGTGATGTGTGTTTTCCAAGCTTTAAATTTATAATACTAGAAATACCGATTTTTACTAAAAACACAACACTCAGGAAGTATACCCGTTCGTGTATAGTATAGCTTTTAGGTAAGTCCAGGTCGTTCCATGGGAATTGAAGTTTTCACAGTTTGTAATTAAGGTGCTAAGGTTAATAAGATTGTCACGGATCAAATTAACCAAATCTTGCATAAATTGAATATTGCAAAGAAAGCAATGAAGAGATGATTCAGCAAGGAATTAAAGTATGTTTGTTTAGGCAATGATCACTTAGATAATGATGTGTTTGGAAAAGTGTTTATAAGTTTAGAAAAGAAAGTTATCACAAGTTATAAATCCTTTCGACCTTTAAATATAACTAGTGATTATATCGATTAATAACAACAAATCCTTTCGGCCTTTATAAGTTATTATAACCAATATATTTAGTGGAATGATAAAACACATATATAAAAGAACCCTTTCGGCCTATATTCTTATATAAAATCATGTTTAACCATTTCAATAAACACATATCCAAACGCTCCATATCCAAGATCACATTATGCCCAAAAAACATAAGATTACTACTCCATAATCAAAGTAACAAAACACATAACATTCATCTTGAATTCAATAAAGGTCATATTCAAAGGATAAATAAGATTTATACCAACTTCAAGAGCAAATGTTAATGATTTCACAATTTTTCCTAACGAAAACTATATTACATTCAAAGTAAACCCGGAAACTATGAACAATTCTGTCATAATCACTTATAGATTCGAATTACACTTTAATGCTACTTCCTTGGATGGATTATAATCTGGGAATTGATGGTGGATAGTGGTGGTAGATGATGGTGGTTTGAAGGGGGTGTTTGGTTCCTTGGTATGTCAAGCCAGTCGACACCAAAAACATTCTCTAGTGTTCTAAAGAGTGATGATGTGTGTGTAAGAGATGTTTTGTGAATGGATTGAGATTTGAATTTGGAATGCTTTGAGGATGAAAATTTGTCCTCAATTTATAGGCAAGTTTGGATGAAAAGTGTGGCGCACTTAGGAAAAAGTGCGGCGAACTTTGGGTGTTAATGCGATAGCATTTAATAGTTTTAGTGGAAGGCCGCACTTACAAATAAGTGCGGCAGTTTTGAGGAGTTAATGCATGTGCATTTATTAGACATTAATTCTTCAGACATTGGGAGAAAGTGTGGCGCACAATATTACAAGTGCGGCGGTTTTGGCTTCAAAGGAAAGTGCGGCACACATCTTGAACTTTAGCTAGAAATCTTTATTTTTCTTGTATTCGCTCCAAAGTTGTAATTTAGTTTCTTGAGCTTGGGTCTTGTAGTGTCTTTCCAAGGTGAAATTTAGTAATTCAAGTTAATTAAGTACCAAAAGTTCATGAGAAATGATTAAATATACATAAATAACGCCATAGAAATATGTATAATTTAAAGTATGTTTGTTTAGGCAATGATCACTTAGATAATGATGTGTTTGGAAAAGAGTTTATAAGTTTAGAAAATAAAGTTATCACAAGTTATAAATCCTTTCGGCCTTTAAATATAACTAGTGATTATATCGATTAATAACAACAAATCCTTTCGGCCTTTATAAGTTATTATAACCAATATATTTAGTGGAATGATAAAACATAAGTTTATACGTATCCTTTCGGCCTTTACACTTAGAAAATCATGTTTAACCATTTCAATAAACACATATCCAAACGCTCCATATCCAAGATCACATTATGCCCAAAAAACATAAGATTACTACTCCATAATCAAAGTAACAAAACACATAACATTCATCATGAATTCAATAAAGGTCATATTCAAAGGATAAACAAGATTTATACCAACTTCAAGAGCAAATGTTGATGATTTCATGAGTTTTCCTAACGAAAACTATATTACATTCAAAGTAAACCCGAAAACTATGAACAATTCTGTCGCAATCACTTATAGATTCGAATTACACTTTAATGCTACTTCCTTGGATGGATTATAATCTGGGAATTGATGGTGGATAGTGGTGGTAGATGATGGTGGTGATGGTGGTTTGAAGGGGGTGTTTGGTTCCTTGGTATGTCAAGCCAAGATCACCAAAAACACTTCTTCTAAGTGTTCTAAACGAAGTGAAATGATGTGTGTGTAAGAGATGTTTTGTGAATGGATTGAGATTTGAATTTGGAATGCTTTGAGGATGAAAATTCGTCCTCAATTTATAGGCAAGTTTGGATGAAAAGTGTGGCGCACTTAGGAAAAAGTGCGGCGGACTTTGGGTGTTAATGCGATAGCATTTAATAGTTTTAGTGGAAGGCCGCACTTACAAATAAGTGCGGCAGTTTTGAGGAGTTAATGCAGGTGCATTTATTAGACTTTAATTCTTCAGACTTTGGGAGAAAGTGCGGCGCACAATATTACAAGTGCGGCGGTTTTGGCTTCAAAGGAAAGTGCGGCGCACATCTTGAACTTTAGCTAGAAATCTTTATTTTTCTTGTATTCGCCTCCCAAAGTGTATAGATTCTTGAGCTTGGGTCTGTAGTGTCTTCAAGTGAACCTATAAGCAATTCAAGATAATTAAGTACCAAAAGTTCACGAGAAATGATTAAATATACATAAATAACGCCATAGAAATATGTATAATTTGGGCGTTATCAAATCCATCCACACTTAGCTATTGCTTGCCCTCAAGCAATTAAAGCGAGGAAACAAGATCATTTATCATGACGTGGAGAAAAAAATCATTTTAGCATTAACAAGAGTTTACCAGTTTTATAACTTTTCAGGCATAGACATATAACAGAGCACCTCACATAGGGAAAGTGTTTATTTTTGAATTTACATGAGTCACTCAGATAGGGTTTAATATTTGTGAAGTTACACAATTGCACAGACATAATCTAGGTCGCTACCATATGCTTGTACTAGACACATAAACATGCCCGTTGCGGCCTGAGCACCTAGACAGAAATCTCAAAGAGGCAAAACGTGATAATGATGAGGGTGAACAACATAAACTAGATTCCATGTGCCAGAACTTTGACTTATACTTCGAACTTTATTATTTCTTTTCTTTTATTTTCTTTTCTTTTTTTATAATATTTTTTTTCATTCCAGATACTCCGATAACTAAGGCTGGCGCAAAACTTCTTCTTCTTCGAGCATATTTTTCTTGCTCCTGGGATACTTTGGGATCTCAACACTAAAAGCGAGTGTTATAGATACATGATTACATAGGGATTTATTTCACCTCTTATCATACGACTTTGTCTATAAATTAACCTCACTGCGGTCTAGTAAATGATGATCAAGCACAAGTTCTGGAGCTACTAAATTACCGGCTAACTCATATAACTTTATACCAATACCAATGTTCTAGAAAAGGCGACAAAGACCATACGTACACATCCATAATGACGGAATAGACACATATGACTGCATTCAACCCTAACTCAAACAAGCTAAAGGCAAAAATTATCTTAGGTATCAAAGATGGATACCTGAATTCTTTAAGGCTAAATTTCTCACAATTTAAGTGGGTTGATTTTTGTGCTAGTTAAAATGTCAATCCAGTTGGATTTGCCTTACTAAGCGTATGCAATTTTTTAAGTTTTTGAAAAAGCAATATATATATTTTAAAAAATTTTAAATCTTCCGAAAAATATCAGTTGAAAGTTTGAAAATTTCTACAGGGAAAACATGGAGGGACATAATTAATTTTTTCTATTTGCTATCCCTACACACTTAAGTTGAACATTGCCCTCAATGTGAGAACTGATAAATATAGAAAATAGGGAAAATTAAAGGAAAACGGTACTTCCCGGGGTTCTTAAGTTCTTGGTTGAATTATGAAGGATATGGCGCGAAACGGAGTGCGAAGCATGTATATTCTAACACATGTAATATAATACTCAAATTATATAAGTCTCCAAGTGTAAAATGCCAACCACCAATCCAAGCTGCACCTGTTTTATTTAATCTGTAAAATAGACACAACTACAAGAAAATCATTAAATACAAAAGCGCACTTTCGTAGGCACCACGGTTGCATTTAGCGCTTGCTACAAGCCTTTAAACCCATCGGTGTCCTGAGTAGACGAGTTATAGTCTCGTGAGGGTTTCCAGCGAACACACCCACAAAGTTTGAAACATTCTTTTTGGATGCAAAAATCAAGATACGCGACACACCGGCCGAATGCGTGACATATTTAAATACTGCAAAGTTTTTGTTTTATATATATTTTTTAGTTTTTTTTAATTATTATTTACTATTACTACTATTATTATTATACTTAACTTGATTTAAGATTCCTTAATGATACGATTCAAAATGATCCACTCTAAAAGCTTAGGGGTATGGTATTTTTGGAATGTATTCACGGAATGGATACTCTTTTGTTTTTACCACATGATAGCCCTTTTTTGATGTCTTATTAGGTTTATCTTTTTTGATTTTATTGTTAACGATAATAGGAGGTGGTGAATCTTCTTTCAGGTGGTTTTTAGAAGCGTTTTCCTCTCTAAGCTCATTGTATTTCTTACGCATATCTTGTAATTCTTCTTTTAAACTTATAATTTGAGAATCCATAGCCTTCAATTTTTCTATAAATCAAGAATTATCAGTCTTACTATCACTTCCATCGGTGAAGGAAACATATTTTTGATGATGATCGTTTTTAGATTTAATGGGCCAATCATGTTCGAAAAGGACTTTGTCATCAAGAAATTGAAAAGCTTGATTTGGAGTTTTGTAGAGGAAGATTCCTCGAGCAGTTATGTCCAGGATTCTTTGAGTGCGTTCGTCTAGACCATGATAGAATATTTGAATAATAGTTCCTTTAGTCAGACCGTTCCCATGACATTTTCGAAGCATGTTCTTGAGTCGTAACCACGCGTCGATTAGACTTTCACATACAAGTTGAGAGAAATTTCTGATTTTAAGTAAAAGACGGTTAAACAACGAAGGTGGAAAGAATATATTTATAAAAGATCTTCTCATTTGTTCCCACGATGTTATAGACTCTTCATTAAGTTCGTTAAACCAGGTTTTAGCTTCATCGCATAAGGAAAAGGGAAATATCAAAAGGTTAACAGCTTCACTATGCGTTTACCGTATCTGAACATGTTACAGATTGCGAGAAATTCATGGATGTGGTCATGCGGATCGGCCCGCAGATAACCATCGAATTTATTTTCTTGAATCATATTTAAGTGAGTACTATTGATAACAAAATTGTCATCAATATCGAGTTGAATAATGGCAGAATTAGGAGTTGGCACTACAGTCTTAGCACTCTTCCACATGGGTTGATCAAAAGGATCGAGAATTATTTGTTTTGGTTCAACATCCTCTTCAGGTAGATTTATAACGACAAAGTCATTAACGGAGTGTTGAGCTGAAGATTTGAATGATTCGATCTCGATGACTTCTTTCTGGGTAGTTTTAATCTTATAAGTCCTTGTTTTTAAACTTTTATTAAATCTATATATTAGATTTACAAGTTGTTTTCCAAAAGATCGAGGATTTATACATACATTAAGCATTTTGCAAAAAGACATTTTTATATATATAATTTAGGCTAATAGGATAATATTCAAAATAAAGTAAATTATTTTCATATATATTTTTTATTTTTTATTTTTATTGATTTTTATATATATTAGATATATTTTAGTTTATATGTATATATATATATATAGAAAATAAGGATAAATAGATAAAAAAAATTCAGATAGATAGAGTGCGGCGTACTTTAGGAAAAGTGTGCCGGCTTTTCTGGAAATTTTATGTTTTTTTTCGAATATTATGATAAACTAGATAATTACAAATACACAAGGCATATAATCAGATAAAATACAATTCCAAATGATTATAGAACCTAAGACTAGCAGATTGGGGGGGTTTTGGTTTTGGTTTTTGAAACAAAATTCTGTTTGTGAAAAATCTGCAGAAAGTGCGGCGTACTTGGTTAAAGTGCGGCGTACTTTCTGGGTTTACAGGAAAACCGGCGCACAAATAAGATGTGCGGCGTACTTCCTGGAGAAAAATGATTTTTGGTTTCCGTTTGCCAGAAAACGGTACGGCGGGTTTGAAAATTTTTGAGAAACAAAATAGCACCAGAAATAAGCAACAAACTATAACAACTTAAACAATTCCCCGGCAGCGGCGCCAAAAACTTGATGTGTGTTTTCCAAGCTTTAAATTTATAATACTAGAAATACCGATTTTTACTAAAAACACAACACTCGGGAAGTATACCCGTTCGTGTATAGTATAGCTTTAGGTAAGTCCAGGTCGTTCCACGGGAATTGAAGTTTTCACAGTTTGTAATTAAGGTGCTAAGGTTAATAAGATTGTCACGGATCAAATTAACCAAAACGTACATAAATTGACTATTGCAAAGAAAGCAATAAAAGGATGATTCAATCAAATGATTAAGGTATGTTTGTTTAGGCAATGATCACTTAGATAATGATGTATTTGGAATAGTGTTTATAAGTTTAGAAAATAGAGTTATCACAAGTTATAAATCCTTTCGGCCTTTAAATATAACTAGTGATTATATCGATTAATAACAACAAATCCTTTCGGCCTTTATAAGTTATTATAACCAATATATTAAGTGGAATGATTAAACACATATATAAAAGAACCCTTTCGGCCTATATTCTTGTATAAAATATGTTTTACCAATTCAATAAACTCATATCCAAACACTCCATATCCAAGATCACATTATGCCTAAACAAACACAAGATGACTACTCCATGATCAAAGTAACAAAACACATAACATTCATCATGGATTCAACAAGGATTATATTCAAAAGAGTAACAAGATTCATACCAATTCCAAGAGCAAAATATGGTGATTTCACAAGAATTTCCCAAGAATACTTTATTATATTCAAAGAAAAATCCAGAAACTATGAACAATTCCGTCACAATTGCTTATAGATTCAAAATAACACTATAACTATGCCTCTTTGATGGATCAAAACCTAAGAACAATGATGAACTTCAACCAAGACTATCCAACTTCTTCAAGAACTTTGATTCTAATGGTGGTGATGATTTGTGTTATCAAGGTGGTTTGGATCAAAGGTTCTCAGGCATTTATCACCAAAAACACCCACTTAGAGTGTTATAAACGAATGGAGAATTATGTGAGATATGAAAGGAAAAGGGGCCTTATATATAGGCTGTTTCAAGGGCCAAGTGCGGCGCACTTACAAATAAGTGCGACGCACTTAAGGTGTAAATGCTGTCCCAATTAATGGCATTAAATTCTCTTAAATTCGAACAGAAGTGGGCCGCACTTTTTAGAAGTGAGCCACACATTTAGTACTTTCAGCACTTGGTCTTTTATGTGGTTGTATATAACTAAATTCTCTTCGCGTGGCCACTTGAATCAACTAAAACGGAGTTCGTATGACCGAGTTATGATGAAAACAATAAACAAGGCTGATTAGACAGAAAGTGCGCCGGTTTTTGGGCAAGTGCAGCGAACTTTTGGTATTTTCAGCAAGTGGCCTTTTCCAAAGTTGTAGATAATTGAATTCTATTTCCGTGGCCGCTTGAATCAACTCAATTCGAGTTCGTATCCTCCAGTTATGGCCAAAACAGTGAACAGGTGTCGGGGGATCTTTATCTTGAGTTTACTTCTTCGTTTAAACTTCTTATCTCCGTGTATTCTTTTGTTTTCTTCCATGACACATACCTAGAACATATAATAGAAAATATACTTGATTAAGTACCAAAAGTTCACTAGAAATGATCAAATAAATGCAAATAACGCCACCGAAAACATGTATAATTTAGGTGTTATCAACCTCCTTGTCCCCTAGGCTTACACGGTTAGGAATAGCATCCTAGGAGGGGTTCGGGTCTTTTTTTGTGTCGGGGTCACTCAAATACTCGTAAAACTTGATCGTAAAATTTTCCCCAAAGTTAATTAGCATTTTTATTCACCTTAAAAATACTTTTCCATTAACCTAGAGTATTTACACGACATATTTACACTTTAAACCCTTCAAAACTCATTTGGACATTAACGGACGTGTCAGGACTCGTTTTTCGACATTTCTCAAAATTCACGGGTCAAACCACCCATAATACAAATAACATAATAATACCTTCCAAAAAGGGATTATTAATCACAATAAACCATAAATCACCACAATTCTCATAAAATCACCACCGTCAACACGGTACAAAATCTGAATAAATTGACAAACGTCAAATAGTCAAAGGACTATAAATGAAATATTCAGAACACAAAGAGGGCAAAGGTTACAACTCAAGGAGTGGAGTAGGGCAAAGAAGGTGTCCTTGTAGCCGAACCACTATAAACGTTTGTATCTCGGTTCTATCTTTTCTTAATCTCTCTTTACTTTACTTGTACTTTATATTTATTTCTTATCTCGTACATCAATCAATATCATCAACTTTACATAAACTCAAACAATATTTTTTAAAAGACAAATTTAATCGGTAAAACTATTTACCCCCCTTCTAGTTTCCCACAATTGGCATCAAGAGCAAGGTTACTAAATCCTTTTAAAATATATTGTATTTTAAATCTTTAAACGATCAAATAGATTCAGAAAACTACAAAGAGGGTCAATCTATGCAAAGACCACCTCTCTTTGAAGCTAATTGCTTTATCTATTGAAAAAATAGATTTGAGACTTATGTGAAGTCTAAAGATATTGATCTTTGGCATATAATTATTAATGGTGATTACAAACCTACTATTAAAAACTTGGTAACCGGTCAAGAGGAACTTATTTCTTATGACAAACTAAAAGACGAACACAAAAAATGCTTTCTAAACATAATGAAGCCAAAATGGTTTTATACAACGCTTTGCCTAAAAAGAAATATGAAAGAATATTTATGTGCAAAATCACTAAGTATGTTTGGAACTCTCTTTTCATAACTCATCAAGGTAATAAACAAGTTAATGACAATAAAAATAGACTTGTTTGTTCAACAATACGAACAATTCATCATTTCTGATGACGAAACTATTGATTACGCATTTGCAAGATTTAATACTATAGTTACATCTTTAAAAGCACTTGACGAATCTTTTTCAAGTCGTAATCATGTTATGAAATTCTTAAGGGCTCTTCCATCTAAATAGCGTCCAAAGGTGACGGCTATAGAAGAATCCAAGGACTTGTCAACACTACTTCTAGATGAGCTCATCGGTAACTTAAAGGTTTATGAAGTAGTGCTTGAGAAGGACTCAGAGGCGTATAAAAAAAAGAAAGAAAAATACAAGTCATTGTCTCTAAAGGCAAAGAAAGTATCAAGTGACGAAGAGGCCTCATGTTCGGATAGTGATGATGAGGAGTATGCCATGGCTGTAAGGGATTTCAAAAAATTCTTTAAAAGAAGAGGGAAATTCGTCTGACAACCACACGACGACAAAAAGAACTTCCGAAGAGCAAAGGAAGAAAAGAAAGGAAAAGAGGAGCGAAGGTGTTTCAAGTGTGGTGATCCAAATCACTTTATAAGTGATTGTCCCAAACACTCCTTCAATGACCAAAAAGCATTCGTTGGAGGTTGTTGGAGTGAGAGTGAATAAGATGATGACTCCAAGAAGGACAAAATTTGTCTTATGGCACAAGCCATACTTTCTGATACTCTTTATTATAGTAGTTCCTCTTTAGATAGTAAGTCTTTACAAAACGAATACAACAAGTTGTGCAAAATTAGCCTTAGGATAATCAACAAAAACATATACCTAAAGACTAGATAATGAGGTTGGTGATCTTAAGAAAAGGTTAGAACGACTAGAGAAAAATAAGGAAATTAGTGTAGAATGTAAATCGTGTATCGACCTTCGTACTAAAATTGACTCACTTTCCTTAAAACTCGCTAAATTTGAAAATAGTAGCCACTTTTTGCAAGAAATGATTGAAAATCAAAGACTACAAAAAGATAAAAAGGACCTTGGATTCACAAAAGATAAAGCTTCGACTACCAAAGTAAAGGGTCAAGAAAGCACCAAAGTGGCTTATGAGGAATCGGCCCACACGGTACCCTCTGCAATGGTACCGTCTAGTGAAAATGCCGGGTACCGTAGGGCTGTATCAATAAAAGAAGCCATAGAACCAATTTTGCAAAATAGAAGCGAGTTTGTCCAAGTAACTAAGAAAACACTACCGAGTGTTACTATAGGGAATGTCAAACAAACACCAGCCCTAAAACTTGGTCAAGGTCTTGGAAAAAGCAAAATCCAAACACGACCCAAAACGCCCCTTAGGAGACCTAACACTTTGTACCCTAAGAGCGACTACCATCAAGTGGGTTGGAACTCTTCATCACAACAGGGATATCATATTCAACCACCTAACTTTGGCTCTTGGGGACCTTACCCTCTATATCCTTACATGAACCAACCAAACAATATGTTTAACGCTAACAGACCTATGAGATATTGGGGACCAAATGCTTGAGTTTTTCCATGCTTTTAGGTACATCTAAAAGTTAAATTAGAACCGGATGAATGGATCAAGGATATTGGTTGTTCAAGACATATAACGGGTAACAAAGATCTCTTCTCAACCTATGAAGCCATAAATGTAGGTAACGTGGTGTTTGGTAGTAACACTAAAAGTGTTGGTCTATTTGAATGTGATATAAGGTTTATCAAGTTAAACTAATCACATTCCATGGCAACAAAGTGGGTTTTACACACACACACATATATATATATATATGAACAATATAAAGAACAAGTTTAAAACACACAGAAGTAACTTTTCAACGTATAGGTTCTTATTAGAATAAAATAAAGAATCTATGACACACCTTGCTTGCGGAATAGCAAGGTGGTTGAATGACAATTAGGTTGTGATCTCCTTCTAACTTAAACTCTAACCAAAGTTATGAGTATAAGAAAAGAAACTATTCGACTAGAACTGAAGCTTCAGCTTTAGCAGTTTCTATTCAGTTTGTTTGAGAGATAAATGCTCTTCAATGTGTTTCAAATTAACTGGAAGATGTAGCATTTACTCTCAATATCCCTTTCCTTTTATAGGCAAAGGAATTAGAGTTTACAAGTTAACCTAATACACATGGCAAGCATTAAATGGGTGGTTGAGCAGGGTTTTAATGCAGCCATAGTTTATAGTACCAGGTACAATCCTTTAAGGAAATTTGAAGTACTTCTATACCAACCTTAGAAGTATTCATTCCCAAGGAGATTGCTTTATTCCTTTTGACTTAAAGCAATCTTTTCCCCGCCTTGTAAACCTTCTAGAAGTGAAACATTTTGTTTTAATCTTCTAAGAAGGAGATCGACATCGTTCAGCTTGGAATTGTCAACCAAGCTAAACTGAAGCTCTTGCTAAGGTCTTCTTCAGTTTCTAAACCGCCACATAAACTGAAGTGAAGATGATCTTGATATTCTAAGTACCTGAAGAACTGAAGCTGAAGTTTCTTCAACGACTCAAGCTGAATTGTCTTCAGCTTGGAATTATATTTAGGTGATTTTATATTTAAATCTAATGAGAGACTGAAGGGCTCAGGAACTGACCCTAACAATCTCCCCCTATTTGAATATACAAATAGCCTAAGTTAAAATCAGTAGTAAGTGAGCAAAACAACTTCTTTTTACAAACTGATATAAATTGAACAACATAAACTGATAACCATTCATTCTAACTTTTAATACATTACAACACAAAAGATAATTACAAACAATTACATTATTTACTGCCTTAGTTGCTCAATGGGGTTCAGGTTTTTAATCTACTTTAGCAAGTAGAAAGGAACTGAAAGTTTTGGCATGTTTATTAAGGTCGGGTCCTTGATGAAACCTGAAGAAGACTTCTTGCACAGTATACAACATTTCATTTAAGAGGTCTTCAAAATCTTCAATGGTAACAAAATCCTGTCTTTGGAAAGAATTGAACAAAATCATTCCTCGGACAGGTTCATTTAACACAGTACCTGCTGGGTGATCTTCATACCGAACTGATAGCTTGAACTTCTTGGTTGACCTGAAGTAGTCATGGAAGTCATCAGCTCTTTTCCTTTTCTTGTTAGCAAGATCATTCATCTCATCCAGAGGGTCTTGCTCTTCAAGGGGTTTATTAAAGTCAATCTTTAGTTCTTCTTTAGTATGATGAAGGTAATCTATTCTTGTTTTTATTTGCTCATAGATGGTTTTCAATCCTTTTCCTTCTTTGTTAGGACAAGCTTGTACTACATCCCTCCATTCAGCTAGATGAAGGTCACTAGTCTTGCAGTTAGGAATGACTTTAGTGGTTCCATCCTCTCTATATACTTTCAGTGTGATAGGGCCCCTCCTTGTGAGAACATCACAGTTTATGTTCTTAGAGCTTTTTCTTCTTTTTAGCATTTTGTTACAGTATTTATCATACAGTAACTTGTTTTTGTAGTACTTTGTCACCACATCAATGCCTATAAGATCAACCAGTTCATTATTTACCTTTTCTACTTCTTGTTTGGCCAATTTAGCTTTTAGAGATTCTTCAATCCTCTTTTGCTCTTCAATTTTCTCAGTAGTAAAGTGAATATGTTCACAACCTTCAGTGACAAAATCAATCTTCTTTAACTTCTTTTTTTGGAGGATTCAACCATTGAATCAGCTGGATTGGCATAATCATTTTAATAATCACTTTTAGTCTCTTCTTCTTTATCATCCTTGGAAAGATTCTTGGGGGACTTAGAGAGAAAGGAGATTGAAATGATGAAGTAGTTGGTAGAGTTTTAGGTGTTGGTTGTTGTTTCAGGTTTTCTTTTCAGCATCTTTTGCAATTTTTCTTTGAAAGAGCTGGGAGATTGTAGCTTGGTTTGCGTTCTTCTCCTCCTCAGCAGGTGAAGCACCAGCTTGGCCTACTGAAGGAACACTTTTGTCTCTAGCTTTTGGTGATGCATTTTACAGAATGTGTACAAACTTGTTTAAGGTATTAGTGACCTTGTTTAGTATAATTAGGAGTAAATCTAAAGTCTTGAGTTTTGCTTGAACTGAAGAGACTTAGCTTGGTAGAGCAAGGAACTCTGTCAGAAGTTCCTACTGAAGAGACTTTAGTTCAGCAACCTAGGAGGTAAGACTGGAGATAGTGGAAGTAAATGTCTCCAGTTTGTTTGGGATTTCTTTCAAGTCCCCATGTAGCTCAATTTCCATTCCTTGAACATGCTTCTTTAGTTCTTTGACTTCTCTAGATAATATAGTGAATTTGGAGGAGAGCTCTTTCAACTCAGATGGTATGAAGCTACTAAAGTCATAAGAGGACAAAAGCTTGGATAGTTCAGGTTTAATGGAGTTTACCAGAAGCTCAGTGAGTTGTGCCACATTTGGGTATGCAGGTTGATCTGTAAGGAAAGCGAATTCAGCTTTAGCCTTGTTCTTTAGCTGCTCCAGCTTCTGAATCTGAGATTGAAGCAACAAAACGTGATTGGTTAGTTCTCTGAGTTAAATTGCCTTTGGAGATGGAGGATGAGGAACTGAAGAGTCTTTAGTTTCTTTATAATAGGTAGCATGAGGGTCTTCATATTTGTCTACCTCTTCATTTTCATCCTGAACAAAGATAGGCTCATCTTCTGGGGAGTCTAGGTACATGAAATCAGTTTTTACATCATGCATCAGCTTTGACAGATCTTCCAACTTGATTGTCTTGAAGATTTCAGCAGAACTGGGCTCCACATTTGTACCTAAGTTAGTGTGGGCCGTTTTTAACCCCTCTCCAGCAAATTTGGTTTTATCTACAAGAACACTTAGATTAGTCCCTGCAAATATATGATCAAGTGAATAGTATTGGGTTCCTTCATCTATACCTTGTTGTTGAGGTATGGAGTCATTAGAAGCATATATTCCAGGATCAACTTTAGTTATGGAATCTGCTGAAGCATCACACCCTGATGCAGACTCAAAGTGAAAAATGGTAGAAGCAAAGAAAACAAGTTGGATATGAGAATATATGCACACATACCACTATTGAGCTGAGGGTGGGCTCCATCTTCACTAGTGGCCTCTAAATATGTTGGGCCACCAACTGCTTGCTGGTCCTCTTTATGTAGTTCAATAACCACAGGTATGGAAGCTGAAGGCTGGTTAGGGTTTGTGTTTACTGCCGAACTAGACTGAGTTTCTTAATCTGAATGGCCAGTTTTGAATCCAATGGGACTTGTAGAAGACTCACCTTTGTTTGCCTCATTTTTAGACTCAGATGTGTGCTTTGAAGATTGTTTTCTTCTGAGTCCAGTTTTAGCTCCAGGCATTTTGCCTTGGGAAACTCTCTTCTTAGCTTTTGAAGAGGTTTTGGGAGCTTTTGATTTCACAGGCACATTTGCCTTGCAGATAGCCAACATGTGGTCAGTGAAGAGAGGTCCTTCAAGTTGGTTTGAATCTAATGCCCAATTATGAATACTAAAGACCTGAGTAGGGTTTAAAGTAAGCGTATCATTTTCATATTCAGGCATCATGTATTCCAAAATAAGATATATAAACCTAGGATAAGGAACAACTTTTTCCCTAGATTTCTTATTCAGCTTGTGGATTATATCTTCCTAAATCACCTTAGCAAAATCTATTTCCACCTTATTTGCAAGACATTATAAAATGATAGCATCCTTGTTGGATATTTGATCATGCCCTACTATTTTCCCTTCTAGAAACTGAATGATTTACGCCATCATCAACCTCCACCTAGGAGGAAGGAAACCTTTTTAAGAGTTCCTTTTGCCCTAATCTCCCCACTATACCCAATTGATGAAAACCAAGGTCTTACTGTTGCTAGGAAAGGTATTTTAGCATACTTACTAGAGTGAGACAAGTAATTGGCTTTAAGAGCATTCTTAAAGGTAGTGACACTTATGTCTCCTCTTATCCCCCCTGTAGGAGTAGAAACCCATATTTTGGAGTCCTCTAAAGTTTTTGCAGTATACCAAAATTCAAATAAGTATTTTTTATATCGATTTGGTGCTCTAGTAAATGCTTCCTTTAGACAACATTTTGAGATGAAATCCAAGACTACCTGAAAGTATTCTAATTATGGATGTGAAGGATACAATAGGGCAACCTCATTGTTGGTATTGAAGGTTATTTCATCAAAGTTGAACTCAACCTGAAGTGCTGGTAAAAAGGATTTGGACTTTCAGGTATATTCTGCGGTTGGTTGTTAGGTTCTTCCTTTGGAAAGAGCTCTGATGGTGAGGGAATTTGAGTTAGGTTGATGGTTCCGCTATTTTTTATGATTAGGGTTTTGAAGGTTTTGATTTGTTTTGGAAAGTTTGTGTGTGTGTTTGTGAGAAGTAAGTTGTGACTTGTGTGATGGTTTTATATAATTTGTGAGGTTCTGAAAAACTTTTCAAAAAGATTGTATCTTCTTTTGAAAGATACAAGAATTTTGAGAGGTTTTTAGGGTTTTATTTGCATGAGTGCTAAACTTTGCATTTAATGAAAGTTAACAAAAGTGTTTTCTGACACCTAGAAAAGTGAACATCCGTATGCTCGACTGCAAAAGTAGGTGAGAGAAGGTGAGGTCATGTTAACGTTTGGATATCTCTTTTTTAATAATATTAAAAGTAAATAGTTTCTTTTATAAGAAATCTGTTAGATAATAGAAAAAGACTCGGCCACCCCGTGTATTTTACTGTTTATTGTTGCTCGTAGTTAAGTAGTTAATATATAATGTTCGGTAATGGGCCGAGTATTAAACCCAACATGTTAGCCCATCACCAAGGCCTTAGGCCGGTTTGATTGTAACTATATAAGCCTCTTCCATGCCATGGAAGAGGTGGGTTAGTCATTTCATTAATACAAGTTTATTTTCTCACTCTAGAAAGTTCTCTCTCACGTTCTCTCTCTAGAACTTGGCTAATCCACTAGTCATTCGATTGTGTTATGATTTCCAATATCCTATAATTGGTATAAGACCACATGGGATGATTAGCTAGATTGTGTGTGCGTTTTCTTGGTTAGTTTAGATCAAAAGTTTGGTTTTTGAAGGTTTATAGTCTTGTTCTTGGTTTTCTTTGATCTTGATGTTTGTGATGTTAAAGTTCATGTTTTTATAGTTGCTATAGCCTTCTAGTACCAAGTTGTGCAAAAGAAACTAAGCAAAAACGTTCAAAAGGGTGATTTTTAGGTGTTTTTAGGTGAAAAACCAAGTTTTTCATTCCAACGAGTTAGATCACTGTTCGCAGTTCTTCGTAGCGAGTTAAGTTATTGTACTGGCGAGTTGTCAGAATAGTACACTGTGTGTCAGTAAGTACAGTGTCAGCGAGTTGTCGTCTTGTGCAGGTAGCGAGTTAAGTCCAGCGAGTTATCTTCTCTTGCAGGTAGCGAGTTGGATCTAGCGACTTACAGGTAGCGAGTTGGATACTAGCGAGTTAAGCATAGCGAGTTACAGGTTTTTGAAGATCTTTTTCTAGCGACTTGTGAACAGGAACTATGTCAATTTAATTTCTGGCCAGCGAGTTGTCTACTCTCTTCCAGCGAGTTAAGCATAGCGAGTTACAGGTTTTTGAAGATCTTTTTCTAGCGACTTGTGAACAGGAACTCTGTCAATTTACTTTCTTGCCAGCAAGTTGTCTATTCTCTTCCAGCGAGTTACAACCAGCGAGTTGTTGACTTTTTGGATTTTTGAACTAAATTCTTCAACCTGTAATCCTAACAACCTTTTACAACAATTCACCATTTCACACAATCAATCACCACTTTTAACATACAATCACTAATCATTGTTCGATCAACTTAATCATTTCACAATCTATTATGATGGCTAATCTTTCGGAAGACATCCAATGTGCCGGTTCAGATACCCAACCACCTATACTTGATAGACTGACTTTGCATCATGGAAACAACGTATTCGACTGTATTGTCAGGGTAAAGAGAATGGTGTGAACATTCTGAAGTCAATTGATGAAGGACCATTTCAGATGGGGACATTTCGGGAAACACTAGCTGAAGGGACTGAAGGTG
>BQNB010043186.1:33132-45655 GCA_026074375.1 Tanacetum coccineum
ATATATATACGGCATCCGTTCTATGGTATACGATTATATATATCTTGATATCTTGCGAAGAGTTTAATTTCTTTAAACATCTCGATGCGATATGATAAAATTATTTTGATACGTGATGAAAGCATCGTTGTTATACTATTATCTTCGAAACTTTTTCGCGACTTTACTTTTTATCTTTTGATGATGTTGATTCGTCGTAGTTTGTCGATCCCATTGGGTGACTCATTGTTCGACTCCGATTCGAATATTTTTTTATTACTTTTGAATCGTATATGTTGTTTCGTAACCTATTATTTTGAAAATTTTCGGTTGATGGGAGTGTGACTTTTATATGTCATCCCATAACCCTTCATTGTTTTGGAAAACGGTTATTAACTTATTCTCGCGTAACGTGTCATCTGGAAACGGCTATCTTCGAGCCTTCGAATAAAGTTGGTGTGTTTGCGTTTTGATCCTTTTGTATCGACCTCTACTTAGTAAGTCTTGAAACGTTTGAGTTTGGAAACCCATGAGTTGATGTGTTTGAAAGAGTGTTAAGTCATTAGGTATGGCTTTGTATTGGCGTTTGGAGGAATTAAAATGGTGTTTGGCTGGATTTTAAAATGGATTTTACGGCAGATTGTAATCAGCAGGTTGTGGGGTTGATTGTGAATTATTTTTAGTCTTACGGCACCTGGGAAAGCCAATTGAGATGTTGGTATATGTTTGAGGTACATGTTGTTCTTTGGATAGGGTCGTGTCTCCTCCGGATGAGTGAGATATCGTTGTTTTTCTAAAACTAGTCAAATCTAGTCTACTGTTGGGAAAAGGAGTATAACTCCATATTTTTGTAATAATTTTTCAAAATAGAATTATGGTACCTGTAGAAGACACTTAAGGTTATCACCTCCAATTGGTTCCATATCAAAAGTATCAATAAATTTCAAATTATGCTCATTTTCGTAAACTACAAAAATTTATCAAAATTTCTTTGAGGACTGCTTTAGGATAGCAGCTTGTTGGGTACGTTTAAAAATATTTTTGGTCTATGAAGACCTGGGAAATTATATTAGGAGGTAGGAAAACCTCTTAGGTACATGTAGGAATTCGGATGGAGTCATATCGACGCCCGACGAATGAGATATCGCCGAAATGGCAAAACTAGCCAAAATTGAGACCAGAATTTGAATGAGTAATAAGTTCAAAAACTTATATAGCAACACCTAAAAGTGTAAAACTGTAAGTTCTAGATATTGAACAAACTTAGACTTGAGCGGTTGTTTCGGCTTTTGTGGACGCACAGTTTAGGAGATACACCCAGTTTAGTGGAGCGATAAAATTTGAGAAAAACATGCGGTTTTGCTAAACAAGGGCAAAATGGTAATTTCACCTTGGTTTTGAAACTTTCTGGGCAGTGGGCCCTATGTTTCTGGAAATTATACTCGAAATGCTTTTCGTAGACGAAAACCTCATACCTTTATCATTCGCGGATTAGTAATTAGGAAGGTTTCAAAAAGCTAAATGCTTATTGGTCAAAAGTCAATATTGCCTCAAAATTTTATCTTATCACCGGCGTGGTGATTGTGCACTCTTTAACTATTACTTTTGATTTAGAACTCTAGGAGAGTTCATGTATATGTAGTTCATGTGTTAAAAAACTTAGAACCGTTACGGTTAGATGTACTGGCTTTGAAGGTTAATGATGTATCCCTTTTTTTCTTTATTAGGAAAAATTGGTATGTATGTATGATATATTTGGCCATTGTTATTACATTTGCCTGTAATTTTTCTCGGTTATGGATATGAGTAAATGTCATTGTAGGTGTACTATGAGGGAAGCCTTGAGGTCGTGGTTACCCACGAGGCACTCGACTCATTGAGAAATTGATTTAACCCCGAGTGTTGTGTGACTTCAATTGGCGAATCTTTCGCATGAGTATGTTACTTGCTTGCATAGTCCATGAGTGGGTATTATTTTTGAAACTTTCTGTGACCGTTGACCAAACCGTATTTAATGATGTTTTGTTACTTGATGATTTTAAAACTGTGAATTGCAATAACGAATTTGTATGTTGAACAAATGTCGTTGCGCAAATCATATTGACTATGTTGTATAAATTGTTTGTGTAAACAATGGAAAATATGTTTTCAAATTTCATAAACTGACCCTATGGTGTCAAATAAAAATTTTCTTTTCAAAAAAAAACATTTTTCTTTTTAAATAATAAGAATGGAAGGTGGTGCTATCTTCTTTTCTTTCTTTGAAATAATTTTATTTTTACTCTTTGAAATTTTTCTTGAAATAAATTTACGCGTGTAGCGTGGGAAAGAAAACATTTAGTCGAGAAGGACATGATGTCGTTTGGTCTCAATTATGCATAACTGGATCAACCTATGCATAATTTAGAAGAACCACGCTATGTCGGATAATCGTCACCATTTAAACGCATGACTAATTGAGATGAAATGTTTTGGTCAAGCTTCGGAGGAGAAATATATTTTTACCTACTACGGATTCTCATGCCAATGTAAACCCTATTCTTATCGATCTGCATGGAGAGATTCACATGCGAGTCATTATGGCCTAGTCGTTCTAAAGTGAAATACCTACGGTATTGTTCGGAACGAGTGTGTCTAGAAAGGAGTAATGTTTAGTTCGTAGTATCTAGGAGCGGTGATTGTTATGAAGACGTGTCAAGACCAAGTATAGTCGGTGTGCTAGTAAGCAATGATAGATTTGAGCTATCAAGGGTGTGAACCTGATACCGACACTGAGAAGGGAATCTTCTTGGCGATGTAAAATTCCTAAGGTGGGTGGAGCAAGATGGTTAGTCCCGAGGTTGAAAGTGAGAAATGGAGAAGACTTCTCCTACATTGGATGTATGATGCCTTAAATATATCAACTGATGGCCGTGAAGAAGACTTCTTTCCCCGAAATGGAGTGTAGTGGTAGTATAGTCGTAAGTATACCTGATGACGTCAAGGATTTTAATGAGACACTATACGATACTTGACCTACGGTTAAGTGTAGTGGCCCTTACTCCGGGACGTGACGACCCAAGGGCGTAAAGAGTGGCGAATTGATTGAGATTCTAGCTAATGGTAACGTCTGTTTTCGATTATGGAGGAAACAAAGTAGCCAACGTTTAAGTCGAGCGGTATTAAATTAGGAGTGTGAGTATTTCGACTATGATTTGATTCATCAATGATTACGCGATGAGAAGGGACCAAACCAACGATGCTAGTCGCCATGAAGAAACGTTGAAATTTTTGATTTTCGTCGAACGAGCAATAAGTCCATGATGCTCATTGTTTTCTTAATTGATTTTGATTTGTCATTTGACATTATGTGTTGTAGCGGGATTGTCGCCGCCGAATTATGTGGAATATGTGCTATATGTGTTATGTGCTTTAAATGGTAGTGAGCGTTCATGTCACTTTTTCGTGGCCAGTGATGCGGCTTAGGTTGTAAGTGAATGGGTGTAATCGCCCAAGTGAGAATTTAGGACGTAATAAGGTGGGTGGACATCGCCAAAAGTCTTGTTGACGATTGTGGCTTGAAGTACCCATGAGAGTGAGTGTAGACCAATTAGAATTAGCCGGTGTTTATGTTGGAATTATCGTCGAGGTGGCTTGACTTTGTGGCAAGCTCGGTACGATGAGGAAAATGTGACCGGAGGGGGGTATAAACCTCAAAGTGTTTAGAATGAATAATAATGCCCAAAAGCTCAAAGGGATGAAATACGAATGTGATAATAAAATCGCCCCCCATAATGCTGGTTGAAATAGCCGTGATGATGCCTTGGTATGAGCCAATTCATCGCGTCTTCATGTAAAAGAATGGCGAGTGTACATAGGTACTTATGTGATTATGTGCGGCATTGTAACAAATGTTCCACTTTTTTTTTTTTTTTACTAAGGTGTTTAGGAGATCTAATGTGTTCCGGATTATTTTATCACAAACCGAGGGGCATTATTGAACGAGGACCGAAAGGGCGACATGTGTATTTTGTTTTGAATAATGATGAGTATTTTATATTTGGATTACTGATATAATTTCATGTATCGAATTTGATTATTGACGTCTATCTTGGTTTTAGTTAGCGACAGTATGTTTTGGATTTTTGGTAACGAAGCATATTCTCAGTTTTGAATATTGGTATAATTCTGTATTTGAGTACGATGTATACTTTGATTTTATTTAACGATGTAAGTTTTAGTCTTGGTTTGATAATCAAGGAGCTCTTGGTTTTGTTATTTATATGATCCCCAACTAAGATTGGATCGATCATTATTTTAGAAAGTCTCTCGATAAGAAGGACGCGATGATCGGATACATTCCGTGACGTATATGACCTTGAGGAAGGGCTACTGACTAGGAAAGTTAGAATGACGTGATTTGGTTTTGTCGAATATATTTTCGCGAATTGTTTTACCTCTTTTGATAAGAGTTACCATGGTTTTGTTTTGATTTCGTGGATATAATTTACCGCTTGTTTTGTCGACTCTCCATCCGGAATAGTCAGATCGAATATCGTATCGCATATTTATTTTGAAAGAACGTAAGAGTCTGCGTGATGACGAGAAGCCGTCATGCCACGGAAGAGAAAAAACGGCGGCGTGAAAGAAAGGACGAGCGCTGACAGGAACCTTTTTAAGGTGGGTGGAATGTAACAACCCGAGTCTCACTACGCGAACGACGATCACGAGTTCGACGTCATTATTATTATTTTACGGGTTTTCGTAAGCGAACGTCGACATTTAAAATTTTATTTGTCGTAAATAATTATTTTCTTATTTTATTACGAACGGAAATTAAAAAAATATATATTTTTGACGTTTCGCGAGTCAACGCTTGATCGTGCGTTCGTTAATCGTTTTAAGTATCGTAAAAATTTACGACGCGTCTCGTTATTATTTTTTAAGATCGTAAATTTATTATTCTTATAAATGTCGTCATTTTGTTCCTTGTCTTGAGCCGGGTTCGTGTTTTAAAATGTACACATTTTATTAAATATTTTAAACCAAGAAAAATGTAACAGAAAATAAAAATGGTCTCGGTAGTGTAACCCTGAGCCACGGTTGTCGGGTTATATTTTAGTAAAAGTTGGCGTGTCAAAAATCTAAAAGAGAAAAGAGGGGAGGGCCATTTGTGTCAAATGGCCAAACCAAATCTCTATATAAGCAAGCATACACACACACTTTTCCTTCTTTTACAAAAAATTTTACTTCCTCCCTCCCTTGTTCATCACAACCGCCGGCCACCATCACTCCTCCACCACCGAAAAAGTTTTCCGGTCACCGGAAACCGCTGTGTCGCCGGAAAAAGTCACATGCACAATGATCAACTTATATTTTCCGAATCCTCTCTTCATTTCCTACACATCTACGCAATAAAATAACACATGCAATGAGTATTTTTGAAGTTAGAATCCGGGTTAGTTTCAAACAATTTTGTTTAAAAGGGATGTTTAAAATAGCTAGATAAATATTATTTGAAGCTCGGTTTAAATAGGAAAAGTCCCGTTTTGATGTTTGGGGTTGGTTCGAGTTCGGCAAGACACAAAAAGGAACAAGTCGAGTCCGATCTTGCTTAATATAGCTTTGTAAGTATTTTTAATACTTGTGTTACTTTTGGTTCTTTGCGATTTAATCGATGGTTGAGTTATTGCATGTGTGAAATCCGAGGATACTTTGTCGTCAATAGCTAGTGATAATATGAGGTGATGGGCAAATGGTTTTTTGGTTGTGTTTTGGTAAGCATATATTTTGGACAGGCATGTATGAATGGAATACCTGAGGTCTGAGATTTTGTAAAAACAGATTTTAATGTTGAAATGTGATAGAGTTCGTTCTAATGTACGTTTTGGTAATTCGAACGTCCCTAAACTCCTAATAACGAAGAAGTTATGGCCGATTGAAGTTTGGAAATTTTATAAGTTACCAATAAGCTATTTTAAAAGCATACATTCTGTCCAGATTTTTAAACGAGTGTTTTGATGCATCTTCTTAGTCCGTTTTAAGCCTTCCGGCGAATCACGAAAGTTGTCCGGAATGACGTTTTCTATAAAATCTCCTTTTGGTCAAAGTCACGAAATAGGATTATAGCAGGACAAAACCGATGGGTCAAACTGATGTGTGTTTATTACAAATACTAAGTTCCTGGGGGGCAGAAACTTGCGGGGCATTTTTGGTCATTTTCTGTCGAAATTCATGTCTCGGCTAATAATTAATACGTTGTCCGGAATACGTGTTGCATAAAATCTCTTCTTTGTCCGAATCGTGAAAATGTGATTTAGAGGGTCGTTTGGCGCGGGTCAGATTTGGGTAAAAATATATGTAATTATAAAAGTCAAAGAAAGTCAAATGTTGACTTTAAAAAGTCAACGGGTTAACACTAAACTTGTCGGATGTTATAAAAATAATTAAAACACTACTATTACTAAGAGTAAGACATTTTAAATTTAGCCGTTCTTACGAACGGGGTAGATTCTAAAAATAGAAACTTAGTAATAATCGAAAAATAATATCGATATGAGTAGTTGGTAACCACATTGACGGTCGAGGGTTCGACGAGATAACTAAATATTATCACAAATATATTTTGATAACGAGACTTACTAAGAATGGTAACTTTCCGAATATAGTAACTTTCCAAAAATAGAAAGTTTATTAAAATAAAAGTATTCGATTAAGTAATGTATGATATAAATAAAAGAACAATCGTAACCTAATATTGTGGGGTTTTAGGATCTAAGGCGCAAGTGAATTTCTCATCACATGTGTGAATATATATATATATATATATATATATTATTATAGATTTTTGTATATATATATTAATATATATATCTTATATATAGTATTTATATAAATATATTATATATTATTATTACACACATTACTATATATTACACATATACATATATGCACATATATATATACTAACAATATATATATTTACTATTATATATATACCTATTATATATACAGTATATAAGATATATATATATATTATACATACAAATATTACATACAAATTATATATATTTATATACAGTATATATTATATTATATATTATATATATATATATATGATTTTGTTGATACGATGTACGCATCGTTGATTCTACTTTTCGGCATAGTAATCGAGCGACATAAATTATAGCTCGTGATCGTGTTCTTTGATTTTTCGTGGATTGTTTCGACTTCTTGATCTTTGGCTTCGATCAAGGTGAGTTCATAGCCTCGTTTTAAAGGTTTTAATGTTTTTAACCCGCGAGTAGGGATAATTGCTTGTTTTCTGAAATTGATGCAAGCGTGTTTTTGATTACTTGATATGATTCCTTCATATGAGTATATGCCTTTTTGCTATGTGATCCGGTAGTTACATGTGTGGTGAACGCTATGCAATTAAATAGTTTATGGGGTTTTACACCCTGTCGGGGTTTGTAATCCATTGGGATCCACCCTGTTCTCAAACACATTTGTGGTTAGTATTAGGAGAAGTGGCATACTTCTCGGACATGATTTCGTCCTACGGGATGAATGTGTTAAGTTTCGGTACACGGGGCTGCTTAGTTGGATAATTCACTATTTTTATAACTTGACTTACGAGCCAGCGTTATATGTTTTGTGGAACCCAAAATTTGCGTTTATTGTGTTAAGTTGAACTCTATAAATTCACTCAACTGTTTGTTGACTTTTAAGCATGTATTTTAGGATTAAGTGTGGGGGTATGCTGGATGGACAGAACGCGGATATATCAAGGACGGTGTCTCGGTGAAGTAGTGTCATAAACTAAACAAGTGTTTTAGAAATCAAGTCGTGTTGTGACTTTTAGAAATAATTTCTATAATGGTATTGGGACCTATGTAACTCTGATCTTTCTAATAAATGAAATTGTGTTTTATAAACGTATCTTTGAACGTTTATTGGGAACCTCGGGTTGGTGCATGTATTATGAAGTAGCACCCCAAATGTTGTATTCCGCTGTGTATCGTATTTTGGGGGTGTTACAGAGTGGTATCAGAGCACGAGTTGTAGTGAACTAAGTCGTTTTACAAAACTTGGACTACAACTGTTTTTGGAAAAGTTTCACGAGTCTTTCACGATGTCCGATATCCGCGCGCGTGTTGCTCCCGATCCTTAGAAGCCTTATGTGGTATATATTTGATTGCATATTATGTGCGTAACAAGTGGTTGACACTTGGTACAAGTAATAATTATATATATGTATATAGATATATATATATATATATATATATATATATATATATATATATATATATATAGTTATTGATATATATATATATGATATATATATATTATTTACGGATCGTTCTATGGTATACGACCGATATATATCTTGATATTCACTTCTTGCGAATAGTTTAATTTCTTTAAACATTTCGATACGATATGATAAAATTATTATTTTGATACGTGATGAAAACATCGTTGTTATACGATTATCTTCGAATCTTTTTTCGCAACTTTTCTACTTGGACTCGACTTAGTTTTCGATCCCACTTGTAAATTTTACTAAGTGTTATTTGGATATTTAACGCTTCTTCTTATTGATTTTGATTCGCATATGTTGTTTCATAATCTATCATTTTGATATTTTCCTGTTAATGGGAGTATGACTTTTATATGTCATCCCATAACCCTTCATTGTTTTGTAAAACGGTTATTAACTTATTCTCGCGTAACGTGTCGTTTGGAAACGTCTATTTTTGGAACTTTCGAATAAAGTTGGTGTGTTGTGCTTTGATTCTTTTGTGTCGACCTCTACATAGTAAGACTCGAAATGTTTGGGTCTGGAAACCCATGTGTTGATGTGTTTGAAAGAGTGTTAAGTCATTGGGTAATACTTTGTATTGGCGTTTGAAGGAATTGAAATGGTGTTTGATTGGATTTTGAAATAGATCATACGACAGTTGTAACTAGCAGGTTGGGGGTTGATTGTGAATTATTTTTGGTCTTAAGGCACCTGAGAAATCCAATATGGATGTGGGCATATGTCTTAAGTGTATGTGGTTTTTATTTTTTTTTTTTTTTTTTTATTTGGATGAGGGTCTTATATCTCTTCCGGATGAGGGAGATATCCGTCGTTTTACTAAACTGGATATTTGTTATACGTTAGGAAAGTAAGTATACTCCATATTTTTTGTATTAACTTTTCTTCAAAAGAAAAGTTAGGTATTGTAGAAGGCTCTTAGGACTATCACTCTCCAATTAGGTTTCACATCAATAAGACATCTATAATTTTTTAAATTACGCTCTTTTTCATAAACTACAAAAATTTGTCCAAATTTCTTTGAGGATTGCTTTGGGATAGTAGCTTGTTGGGTATGTTTCAAAATATTTTTGGTCTATTAAGACCAGGGAAATTAGTACTAGGAGGTATAGAAACCTCTTAGGTACATGTTGGAATTCGGATGGAGTCATATCGACGCCCGACGAATGAGTTATCGCCAAAATGGCAAAACTAGTCAAAATTGAGACCAAAATTTAAATGAGTAATAAGTTCGAAAACTTATATAGCAACACCTAAAAGTGTAAAACTGTAAGTTCTAGATATTGAACAAACATAGATTGAGCGGTTCGTTTCAGCTTTGCAGAGCCCACAGTTTAGGATATACTCCTCCGTTTACGTGGAGCGATAAAATTTGGGAAAAACATGCGGTTTTGATAAATAAGGGTAAAATGGTAATTTCACCTTGGATCCAAAACTTTTTGGGGTAGTGGGCCCTATGTTTATGGAAATTAGACTCGGAATGCTTTCCGTAGGCGAAACCGTCATACCTTTATCACTCGCGGATTAGTAATTAGGAAGGTTTCAAGAAGCTAAAGGCTTATTGGTCAGAGGTCAATATTGCCTCGAAGTTTTATATTATCAACGGCGTGGTGATTATGGCATTCTTTAGCTATTACTTTTGATTTAGAACTCTAGGAGAGTTCATGTATATGTAGTTTATGTATTGGAAACTTAGAACCATTACAGTTGGATGTACTGGCTTTGAAAGCCAATGATGTATCCCTTTTTGGAAAAATTGGTATGTAAGTATGTTATTCTCGACGTTGCTATTACAATTACTGTAACTGTTCTCGGTTATGAGTTAGGAGGAGATGTCATTGTATAGGTTGTACTATGAGTGAAGCCTGGAGATCGTTGTTACCCCCGAGGCACTCGGTTTGTATGAGATTAATTTGACCCCGAGTGTTGGGTGACTTCAATTGGCGAATCTTCCGCATGTGTATGTTACTTGCTTGCATAATCCATGAGTGGGTATTATTTTTGAAACTTGCTGTGACCGTTGACCAAACTGTATCTAATGATGTTTTGTGACTTGATGATTTTAAAACTGTGAATTGCAATAACGAATTTGTGTGTTGAACAAATGTCGTTGCGCGAATCATATTGACTATGTTGTATAAATTGTTTGTGTAAACCATGGAAAATGTGTTTTCAAATTTCATAAACTGACCCTATGGTGTCAAATAAAATTTTCTTTTCAAAAAAAACATTTTTCTTTTTAAATAATAAGAATGGAAGGTGGTGCTATCTTCTTTTCTCTCTTTTGAAATAACTTGATTTTTACACTTTGAAAATTTTCTTGGGATTAATTTACGCGTGTAGCGTATGAAAAATGAACGTTTTGACGAGGAAGGACATGATGTCGTTTGGTCCTCAATTATGCATAACCTGATCAACTATGCATAATTTAGGAAGAACCACGCTATGTCGGATAAATCGTCACCCTTAAAACACTTGGTAATTGAGATAAATGTTTGGGTCAAGCTTCCGGAAGGAGAAAATATTTTTACCCTATTACGGATTCTTATGCAAGTAACCCTATCCTTATCGACTGCATGGAGAGAGTCTCATGCGAGTCATTATGACCGAGTCATTCCGAAGCGGAAATACCTACGGTATTGTTCGGATTGAGTGTGTCTAGAAGGGAGTGATGTTTAGTTTGTAGTATCTAGGAGCGGTGATTGTTATGAAGACGTGTCAAGACCAAGTATAGTCGGTGTGCTAGTAAGCAATGATAGATTTGAGCTATCAAGGGTGTAAACCCGATACCGACACTAAGAAGAGATCCTCTTAAGGATGTCAAGATTCCTAAGGTGGGTGGAAGCTGAGAAGGTTAATTTCAAGGTTGGAAATGAGAAATGGAGAAGACTTCTCCTACGTGAGATGTGTGTTGCCTCTGACGTATCAACTGATAGCCGTGAAGAAGACTTCTTTTCCCGAATTGGAAAGTAGTGGTAGTGTAGTTGTAAGTATACCAGACGTCATCGAGGATTAGGATAAGGCACTAAGCGACACCTGACTTAAGGTTAGTGATACTTACTCCTTGATGTAACGACTTTATGTGCGTATGGAAGAGCGAAAAGATTGGAAACTCTTGACTAGTGGTGACGTCCGTTTCCATCCTGGAGGAACGATCAAAGTAGCTAGCGCCTTAAGTCGAACGGTATTAAATTAGGAGTGTGAGTATTTCGACTTGATGATTTGATTCATCAATGATGCTACGCGATGAGAAGGGACCAAACCAACGATGTTAGTCGCCATGAGGAAACGTTGAAATTTTTGAATTTTCGTCGGATGAGCAATAAGTCCATGATACTAATTGTTTTCAAAATTGATTTTGATTTGTCCTTTGACATTATTTGTTGTAGCGGGATTCTCGCCGCCGAATTATGTGGAATATGTGCTATATGTGTTATGTGCTTTAAATGGTAGTGCGCGTTCATGTCACTTTTACGTGGCCAATAATGCGGTTTAGGTTGTAAGTAAATGGGTATAATCGCCCAAGTGAGAATTTAGGACGTAATAAGGTGGGTGGACATCGCCGAAAGTCTTGTTGATGATTATGGCTTGAAGTACCCATGAGAGTGAGTGTAGACCAATTAGAATTAGCCGTGTTTATGTTGGAATTATCGTCGAGGTGGCTTGACTTTGTGGCAAGCTCGGTACGATGAGGAAAATGTGACCGGAGGGGTATAAACCTAAGTGTTAGAATGAATAATTATGCCGAAAGCTCCAAAGGAAAGCGAATATGATATGTAATAATAGTCGCCAATGCTTGGTTAAAAGCGGGCGTGATGAATGCCTTAGTATGAGGCCAATTCATCGAGTCATCATGTAAAAGATGGCGAGCGTACAATAGGTACTTATGTGATTATGTGGGCATGTGTAACAATATCGTAAGATGTTTAGGAGGTCTAATGTATTTTGGAATATTTTTCGCACCCGGTAGGGAATTATTAAATGAAACCGGAAGCGCCATGTGTATTTTGGTTTTGGATAATGATGAGTATTTTGATTTGGATAATGATGTAAATACATATCGGTTTGGATTATTGACGCCTGTTTTTGTTTTAATTAGCGACGTATGTTTTAGTTTTGTGTAAGGATGTACGTTTTTGTTCTGTTAAATTGATCACCAAACTAAGATTTGGGTTGATCTTTCGTTTAAAAACGACGCGATTTATATTTTCCCGGATCTGTCTCCGTGACGTATTTTGCCTC
>BQNB010043187.1:10309-22957 GCA_026074375.1 Tanacetum coccineum
ATGTTGATCGATGTTAAAGTTTACTTTTTTAATTCATTACTTTAGCGTATTAGACTTTTTTAGTTGTTTTATAATTTATTTGGTTAGTTTATAATATTTATTTTTATGTTTTGAATATGTCTTTATAATATTACAAAAGTAAATAGAGAATCGAGATAGAAACAACAACACTTGAACATGTATTCTAGTTTTGTAAAATGAAAAACACAAACACATGTTTCTTTAACTAAACGCGTTTTCCAAATTTTCAGTTGTTTTGTGGAGATGGAAATCCCCTCTTTTTTCCTACAAAACAGGAAACAGAAAATGATGAAAAATGTTTTTCAACTAAACGCAACCATGAAAATCCCCTCTTTTTTCTGCATCACTCCAGTTGGCCCTGGCCACCTAATGTTTAGACAAAGATTACTAAAGTTAACTAATAAAATGCTGCATTTATGTATCTGTGTAGTTGTATTACACTTCAAAGACCTTTGATACCTGAAGTGAATCATATTCTCATTCATGTTTTGCAGGATGAAATGAGGTAGATGGCAGAAATGGTTTCTTAATCTCTCCACGTATTCATAATTTTAGCCAAGATTCCATAAAAAATGTGTCCCATAGCCAAAAATGAGAGATTATCAAAATGTAGATATCATAATGTATGTAATGATTTAACTCTTATTCGGAAACGGTTTCTCCCTGTTCTAATTTCCTAGCCTTTACCAAACAAGTGAAACCAGACATGCGTATTCTTATTTCTCCCTCCCGAACATGCTCTAATAGTTGTCGATCTTACATGACAAACAAATAATCGTCAAACTCCCTCCAGTTCATTCAACATAAAAGGCAAACTAAAAAACTAAAATAACAACATAACATGATGATTTTGGAGGACACTCATCATGGCAGTGGAGCGGCTTCCACTATAATTTTCTTGTCATTCTGTATACTCGGAAGTGATGGTTCGGATAAAACATGAACCCTTTTCTCTGCTATTGATGGACCTGGTGAGGCTGGAGTTTTTTTCTCTGGTACTGATGGAGATGGTACTGGAGTGGCAATCTTTTCTTTTTCCTCGGGTTCTGGTTTTGATAATCCAACTTTTTCCCTAAGAATCTTGAATTTTTCCAAAATTATCTTCTTGATTTCAGCTCTACTCATGCGTGCTTCAGCTGGCTTGGGTGATGATAGAGTGACAGCACTAAAAGATGCAGCTGTTAGAAACAATGCTAAATCTCTTCGTGAGACATTCATAGATGTTTTCTCGGGTGCTTCTAACTTTTGAAGTTCTTTAGGCCTCACCTGCATCATCAAGCAAAGATAATGACTGGCCTTAATATGAGACTAATAGTGTTCGACTCACATTCTTTAAAAGGGTTTTATTATTCGATGTGTCGATATAAGAGAAGTGGTTATCTTTCCTCTATATAAATAAGATTCGGTATGCAAGGTATTTACATATGACAAGAGTGGTATTCAAAAATGCTTACAATGCCCCCATTTTTGTAATTCGATGGAATGAGAGTTTCACTCTATTTAAGCTAAAAATCAAAAGAGTCCATCCTACCTTTCATTAATTGTCAAATTCTATCTGGATACATACTAGTCTACTAATTAAGAGAGAAAAGAAACTAAGAAAGCTTGGTACCATCAACGCGGTTATCAAGTAGAAGAATAACTTTAATAAAGATAAGATGAATCTCAGGAGCATGAAACTTTGGTTTTATTCTACTGGAAAAGAGAATATTAACAATCTCATACAAGTAGCAAACACAATACTGAAAAGTGATTGCTGAAATATGTACCTACATTCAGATTATCATATCTAATACTATACATTTAAATGAATAAATAAAAGTCCCCACATGCGCATATGAATATTAAGAAAACTATTCTTCCATTCAAAAGTAACAAGAATGATTGTACTTATATGAATAAGCCAAAATCTGACACTATTTCTTGCACATCATCTCTGCCAATACGCATACTCTTCTAGAAACGAAAAAGCGGCGAGTTTGGGGATAAAATGGTTGTGATACATTAATTCTATTGACAAAACTAACAACCACATTTAACATATAAAATGTATGAGCATATCCAGTAATAATTTTGAGATTATTAAACTAAAAGTCTCTCTTGTGTTAGGACTGGCGGCCTCACAGAATCAAAAGAAGATTGCTGTGTGGAACAAGTTGCAATGTAACTCAATTCATTATTTAATCTTTGAAACGTAAAATTGACAAAGCTATTCAAGATTTTCATATCGACACTAGTATACATCTAGTTGTTATTACAAAGTTTAATATCATTAACAATTAACAATTATCTAATATATAACACTAAAAGTCCATATCGATATTCAACTCAATCCTTTTGACATACACATAGAGATTCATGTTAAACTACCATTGCCCACGCCGTCCCCGAGTTTTTTGGAGACCCTGTACGAAAATTAAAATGAGACACCCAAAATGTAAATGTTAATTAAAAAAAAAAATCTTTTAGGCTACATTTATTGGGGTCGTGACCATGTCACAAAGTGTCCAGTGAGGCCATGAGTCACGAGTGAGCATACTAAACCAACAAAGCTCACGCGTCACAATGAAGGCATTTAGCTCACGAAGGTGAGCAAGACGCATTTCGGGCATTGTGAAAATGTGGGCCCCCCACTATAAGATTTATAAAAAAAAACTTTTTCTTATTACGATTTTATTTACCTATAAATACCCCTTAAACTTCAATATTTTTAAACACAACTTCAAATTATATACTCTCATTATCTTTTTACTAACAAAATGTGTCAACACGTTACATTTTAGTTCACATTTTAGTTTACATTTTAGTTCACGTTTTTTATTTATTTATGTAGTGTTTACGTTTTTAATTCCGTACGTGTACGTTTTAATTATTTCTGTAACGTTTTTAGTTTATGAATAATAAAAGTTTTAGGCTTTAATTAAAAAAAATGGTTTGTCCGGTGAGGGTTCCGGTGACTGATAATAGTGAATTGTGAGAGGGGGTGAGGGTAAAAAAGTGTCGAGAGAAAGGCTGATGCTGACGCCTGATATGTCCAAGTGAGTGAAGGGTGTTTTTGCGTGAGATCTGATAAAAGTAGCCTTACAACAAGCATACAGTGAGAACTACTTACCTAAACAGAGCAACTCTTTTAGCATTGATAGGTGCAAATTAGTACTGTAGTCTGTTAAGTATTCAGCTAGAGATCTAAAAATTGAAAATGTGAATCTAAGATTAAATGCTACTAGTAAATGATTGATCAGCTCACACACCGCCCGATAAATGATGGGTGGATGTGCCATTCGTAACAATACGAGAGCCATCCTTTAGAGTGAGCAAAGTTGACGACCACTCAGACCAATGATATCGAATTTTTTGGACATCCATAATTTATCAAATGTATAGATGATATCAAATATTTGAATTTATGCTAAAAGAAAGGGTGCGTTTTGCGAAGAAGTTGTAACTACAGCTATTGTAAAATTACATAAAAATACATCAATTTATATTACTAGCATATATTCCAAAAAGCTTTCGCTATGCTTCATCTCCATTTAATATGTAGGGTATTTGATGTTATTTGACCATGTTCTATAGATACCTCATTCAATCTGGCATAAGTTTATAGTTCCGTAAGCGTGGTATGTAATTGACACAAGCTTTCATTTTATAAGGCAGCTTATTTAGACGAAAAAAAAAAAAGCTCAAGCTTTAAGAAGCTATAACCTTGCATCCAAAAAACTCGAGAGTGTCAGTTGCAATACCTCAAGTATCAAACAATTTTATGAAAAAAAAAGTGCGCTAAAAGAAAAAGCACACACAAAACAAACACAGCAATATATTAGCAAAACATTCAAAGTGTGAACTACTGTATCGCTTATTTGACGATGCTATATAGAGATGTATGATTAGTAAAATTATCACCTGAATGAAGGATGAGTAGGTGGATTGACATGAGCAGCAGTAGGAGCAGGCGGGCCTTTGACGACATTAGATCCGTTTGATCCTGTGACCGGAGGCAAAGTTCCGGACATCATTTTAACGGTGAACAAAGACATGTTTTAATAAAAGGTGCCGGAGATGAGAGCTGGGGTTTGACTCACACTGGAGTTGAGTTGAATGTCGGTTAAAACTAGTTTGACTTTTTTTGGGATTCGGAAAGTCGGATCAAAAGCAATCACTTGGAGTTAGGTAGCTTTTTGGCACTTCTTATTTTAAACTAGCTAGGGAAAATACAATATAAAATTCACCCTGATTTTCCCAAGAAAAAATTACCACAAAATAACTAAATGAGTTAATTACATAAATCGTCGTTTACACACAATTTTCCCTTTTGTCCCAAAACACAATTAATTACATTAATCGTCCCGTTGGTTGTCTATTTTTTGTTGACCAATCATTTGACAAGACGATGTTAAAAAAAAAAATCATTTGATAAGACGGGACACTTTCTATCCTTTCATGTCTTCATAAGACATGCTTAGTGACCTCGATTTGAACGAAACAAAAACCTAACACCTCATTTTTCCGCCAAAACCCTCCCTTCCTTACAACACCCCAACCGTCTCATTTAATCACCACTTTCCAAAATTCTTTATCAAAATCGTCGCTCAAATTTCATCCCTAGTATAGAACCCTAATTTCATTACAAGATATTACACACTACGGTAATTAAATCTGATGGCCTATTGTGAGTGTGGGAATATTGCAGTCGATCTTTTAATTCTCTGTATTAGTGACTGTACATAGTCGAGGCTCTAGACGCAATAAGTCGCTTCTCTCACGCCCTTCATAGTGTGTATTGATGTGCTTTCTCATCTGTGATCACTGACATTGTGTGTATAAGTCAGATGTTCTTTGTACCAATTATGTTCTGTGCTGGTGATATTGCGTTTGCTGTTTTTATTTATACTAAAGATCGCCCCCAACCAACATCTACATTATTTATCCACGGTTCAAGTGTGATAGCCAGTTGATGATAATCCCCATGTTTTTTCGTTGTTGTGTGTTCCTCTTTCTGTGAATTATCCAGGTTTTCCTGCACTAGTTGAAAGTGAAATAGCAATGAGAGACTCAGACAGTACTAGATGAGAGATTTGTGAAGGTAGTCAGCGTTAATTTGTAGGTGGTTAGCTTTTAGTTTTTTTTCTAATTTTATCTTAGAGTGTCTTAGTTTAGTGGTTGTCTTTTTGTTTAGTTTGATGGGGCACAAGGATCTGACAGTGATTGTGCTATTGGTGTATACGTAGTTACATCTAAGAGTGGTTATGATTATGATGGTGGTTGTTATTTGATCCACAAGATTGTAGGACCAGTTGGTTTGGTATTTATAGTATATTATTGGTAACTGGTTCTATTGTATGTACATTACTGTTTTTGTTTATGTAACATTTAATGAAGCTGATGAAGTCATCTGGCATTCTGGTATAGAAGCTGATCATATCAACTTCAATAAGAACATGTCATTCCATGATGATGAGTTCTTTATACCTAGGAATTCCATAAACCAATACCAAAGGTATGATAATTCTACACCATGTGTATTGCCTTTGATCCCCTCTCAACATACAACATCAACCTTGTCCCTGACACCGAACTACGCTTCTTAGTATTGTGTGATAGTCTTGTAAGACTGTCACGTTCGTGCAGACATCTGAATCACTGTAACTAACCTATTGGTTGATGATCAAAGTCCAATCACAAGCTCAACTGATGTACCAATACAAGTCTGAATTCATGTTTGATGAAGGTAGTCCCTGATCAAATGATCCCTCTGTAATGAATCATCCCTGGTGCAATCCATCACCTCACCACCTGGAAAAACAACCCTGGGCTGCACCAGCCCTTTAGACAAATGTCTAGGGAAGCCATCACATTCTTCTTAGTCATACTCCTTGGGTGAATCCTAATGTTGGTGTGTGGACTACAAGAAGAAGAAGCGTCATAGATTCTAAAGACTGCATGAGCCAGTGAATGTCGTGTGTATGTTATTTTCTTTAAATATTAAACTAAAAAGGTGATTAGATGCTTTAAAGTAGAAGGATAGGTTTGTTTTTGCTATACATTGTGTGTGTAATGGCAATTGTGGTATGTGAAAGTGACAAGGGATTGACGTGAGTGTGTGTGTGTACACTACCATCGCTCTTATTAGTCTATGTTGTTGTTCGTCAGTATCTGCTGCACGCCTCAGATACATTGTATAGATAAATAGCTAAGTGATCTAGTGTCAGGGAGAGTCTTGTGTAAGTATGTAATGTCGTCTACGTAAACAGAGGCTGAGTTCAAGGACATCGTGTCTACTCAGATCTAGGAGACTAAGTGCTTCTCACAAGGAAAGGTTCAAAGGGTCACACCTACCTATCCTATGCAAGACTCAACTATTGGAATTTCATTGAAACATTTATGTATTCGACCGATCTTTATTCATGTGGGGGATTGTTGGAAATTTTGGTTGGCAAAGTGATTTTTGACCAACTTTGGACACAATTATCTATATGTATGCGTCATATATATAAGTAATAGTTTGTAAGTTTGCGTTCTCCTTGTAGAGAGCTTCACAATGAACTTTTATGTGTCCAAAATGGAGTTGATGTGAATGAGATATCGCGTCTCAAAGTTAGGCATTCGGTACCATGCTTAAAGAGGAATTTATGTTTATTTTCTATCCCACATTGATGGGATGAGTAAACTTTTAAGGACTCTATAGTATATAAATAGAGGCCCTAATTCCATAGCTTTGACACACATTAAATCAATAAGTATTATTGATTTCCAACTTATGGAGTACACATCTGGAAAGGTGATATTCCAAGCAGTTTGTTAAGTTAGGCATGTTTTGGCTGTTGTACCTTGGGAAACAGACGGCGACTCTGTTTTAAGGGAAGCGTGTCAAACACGTGCCTCAGCTCTTTAGTGCTAAGCGTGTCAAACACGTGCCTCGAAGAGTGTTTCCTTGGTGGTGATCTAGTAAGTCCTTTTACTATTTTACTGTTTTCTTTATTTATCGTTCATAGTGTCTGTCTTCTGCTTCTACCCCATTCTGGCTGTTTTATTTCCTGTTAATTATTTATTAATTGTAATCTGATTTTATTTTAGTAAAAGTGTACATGTTTCCCTATAATTACCATGGATTCTTTAGTGCCGCGGTAAAGCTTCCAGCCGGTTTTACTTCACGAATTATACTTGCTTTTTATGTAAGTCCTATTCTTTTTAACTTGCAAACATGTGCTTAACTCAAAGGCTTAGAAGGTAAATGTTAATCAGAAACGCGATGTTGTGAATCAGCTAATATAGTTAGTTGTTTGATTGATCCTGATTGGTAATCTACTACAGTTATCTATAATGCTTAATTGGATATGCGAGTGGTTACTTTTGCTTCATTGAGTGATATATCATAATACTATTGTTTGCTAACATGGTTGCATTAATTAATTTTGTGGCATGCATGCATGTGTAGATATCTTGGTGGGAGTCTTGGTACTCTTTGCGCAATACCCGCTATGGCCATTACCACGTCGCGTTAAATAAGATGTCGTTTAAACTAAAACGACGAGAGTTCCTGTTCAAGTTTCTTTTGCTATGGCCATTAATAAAAGTAAACCCTAACCCTAACACGAATTTAAAGTCCAAAACCCTAAGCCAAAACTAAATCCAACCCGGCACCCCTTTTCTTTTATTTTGACCCATTTTAAACCCAACCTAGCACCCTAGCACCACTATTACCTCACCATGACCTCACAAGCAGCCTACCAAGTAGCTCCATCACCACCCTTAAGCACCAAGGTGGCATTGTCACCACCTTGTCACCCCTTTCTAGCCGAACCCCCTCCAACACCCTCCACCATTCAAATCTACACTCCTAGCTCTCAAGACCCTCATCATAACTAGCTTCCAATGAATCACCTAAAGTAGCCTTGGACACTAATCAAACACAGAAACTGGGCATTAAGGCTTTCCAAGCCCTAATATAAGCCGAATCCCAAGAAAACCATGCAATCATACCACAAATTTCATCATTATATACAACAATGAGTCTTAACTCAAACCAAAGAAGGATCAAGTGAAGTCCCTAAGCTCAGAATAGAAGCCAAGAATCAAGAAAAAGGAGCCCTTGAAGTCGTTACTAGGCATACGAACCCGAAAACCCCATTTCAACCCATTTTAGCTCAAGTAAGCTCAAATTCTTGTTCAATAAGCTTATAATCTGTATTAGAATGTTCATAATACTCTTAAGATCATATATGAAACTCTTTGTTAAAGCCTTGACTCCCAAAACCCATGTGTTATTTTTATTAAAACCCTAAAACTGACCCGTTTTGATTTTCTAGCTAACGAATCCTTTTTCTAAACTTTTGTTACGTTAGAACATCTTATTTTAGCTTATTCTAATAAGCTATAACCTGCAAATATCATTTGGAATCCTAAAATAAGCTTGCATGGCTTTTTGGACTTGATTTGTAAATTATTTCCATGCAAGGGGTATATATCGTAACTTTCTGAAATTTATAACTAAAGGGGCTGAAAATGTCATTATTCTAAAGTTATAACTATAAGGACCTATTTTCCAAGTTCTAAAGTTAAAGGTTTAAATGAATATATACTATATATATAAAGGACAAAACTCTGTAAAATTTTAGAAAACCAATGGTATGTATGCCATTTTTGCAAAACTTAAAATTTTAAAATATAATATTTTTATATAAATTATAAAAATATATAATAATAATTATAAAACTCGATTTTATAAAAACCCGAACACATTAATCATTTGATTAAACATCGGATCTGCGCATTATAAAACCAAATACGTTGAGATATTTAACGAAATTTAATCAACGACTCTGACTTTGAAAAAACTTAAAATCTATATCGTATCACGATACTATGGAGCTTCATGTGAGGAGTTTCATATGGTAAAACGTTTTGAACGAGTTTGCTGATATACGATTTAAAGTGTCTTGGCTCCTCAAACGTTTACTACATGACCTATGAATTGTGATGACCCGAACAGTGATGCAATATTTCCATAATTTAATAAATCAAAGTAATACGTTAAACTCTATAAAGTCTTGAAACATAAACCATCACACTAAGACTTGACATATTACCCCAGGTTGCGTAACGAATCCGTTACTTTCACTTTATATTCTTTTGCCATCAATCAAATTTCCCCTGTTAAGGTGAGTTCATAGCCTCGCATTTTAAATCTTCATAATGTTTTCATAAACCTGCGAGGATACATGCTATAAACCATGAATACGAGTATTTTCCAACTGTATGCTATCCGATATGGTATTGCCGAAGTCCCTTACTTTTGCCATTAAGACCCCCCAATATCATGATCCGTAATTACTTTTTGGAGGTAAAGCGTAAATGCGTGAATAGATCTATTGAGACTGAGCTCCCGTTGGTGTACCTATACTTTATTGTAACCAAAACGCACTTAATATGAAACACTATGCGGGTGTTTAGGCAAGGGCACCTGTTTTGGGGCAATTTATTGTGATTAATGATATCTCAGGTCCTCGGTGCCTTTGAGCTTCGGCAATAATACTGTTTTTCATAATAATTATACTCATTGCAATTATTACACTTATGGGTGTATAAACAGTCAATACTTTATATGTTAGAAAAACAGGAAAAATAAGAATTACAAAAGAGTAAAACATTAAAACAATTATTTGTAACATCTTTTTTATAATAACAAATTTTAAGACAAATACATGTAATCTTGACCATCATCTCATTTTAAGAAAACACATTTTAAAATGACACGTGTCACTTCTTAATTAAAAAATCACCATTATTTTTAAATTAAAATATCTTTTTATTTATTTTTATTTTTTTATAATTTAATTTCACCATATTTTCTAAAATTTTATGCTCTTTAATTCAAAATCTATTTTAATATATTTTTATTAATTTTTAGTTTTTTATTTTATTTTTAATACCTCCAAAACCGCTGCTTTGCGCGGGTAACGTTCTAGTAGATAAAGACTCTTTTTAGTGATTTACCAACATTTAGTATAAGCTCCTACTGTTGGCAATGAATCTTAGTTTTCTAGTTTGCAGCAATGATTTATTTTATGGCGTTAGGGCCAATAATATCCACAATATGAATCTTAGTTTTCTAGTTTTCTAGTTTTAGGCGGAAGAGCGTTTTTGAAGTCTCTCTCGTCTATCATCAATATGCCGAATTATATTCACCCATCCTTTTGGGCACAGGGACACGAGAACCTAAGAAACAACTTTTTTTTTTCAAACACGTGCCTCGAAGAGTGTTTCTTTACCGGTGATCTAGTAAGTCTTTTTACTATTTTATTGTTTTATTTAATTATCGTTTATAGTGTTTGTCTGCTGCTTATACTCTGTCTGTTTTATTTTCTGTTAATTATAATTATTTATTGATAGTAATCTGATTTTAATTTAATAAAAGTATACTTGTTTCCCTACAATCTTAAAACAGATTCGTGTTACAGAATTAAAGACACTTTTTTAAAATCGGATTAATATTATTAATAAATTTTATATTTATAAACTGTTTTCTGTCGAAACCAAGATTGAGTTTCTTAGGAAATCAGCTATAATTAAACAAAATTTTAACTTACAGACATTACAGATCTATAACGATTTTAAAAAAAAAATTGTTGTTCAGATCGGTTTATTTTGAAACCAAGATTGAGTTTATATTAAACTGATCTATTGATTCATTGAAACCAAGATTGAGTTTCTTTGAAGCAGATCTGGTACACGGTTATAGAAATCAGGATTGAATTTCTTGGATACCGGTTTATAACAGTTTATTTAACTGTTTATGTTTGATCTGTCTAGATGACAAACACGATTGTGACTAGTCGTGTGGACGAAACTAGTGCGCCGGTTACCAACACAGTTGCTAATCATGCTGAAAAACCAAAAAAAATTCAATGGGCAGAATTTTAAGAGGTGGCAACAGAAGATGTTCTTCTATCTCAAGAAATTTGAACCTTGCGTGATTCTTAAATGAGACTGCACCTCAGGTGGAACCTCCTAAGGAAGGTCAACCCTCTAATGCACAGGCTGTGCAAGTGTCACAACTATGTTTTGAATGGTCTGGTGGACTCTTTGTATGTGTACTGCAAGACCACGACTACCAAAGAATTATGGGAGTCATTGGAATGCAAGTACAAAACAGAGGATGCTGGTACAAAGATGTTCTATAGAAACCTTGTTGAGTTTCTTTAAAAGAGTGGATCTACTGAAACCTTGTTGAGTTTCGTTATAAAAATAGAACATGTGAAACAGATCTTTCAAGAATTTCTTAATGAAGATTGACAACATCATATTACATATGTGTTTTTGTTAAAACATTTTGTAATAGGTGATATTGTTTAATTGTTTTAGTCGAACGACTTCTATTAAAGCGGTTTTGTATAACGGATCTTACAAAACATTAGCGTTTGAAACAAAAGACGAATTAAAATCATTTTTGTTAAGAAACACTGTGATTGAGCACGTTGTTAATAGTACCAAATTAGTTTCAAACTAATCATGGGACTTCGTATTAACAATATATTTGGAATGTCACGAGTGACATTAAAGGATCTGCTCTCAAACTTGTTAAAAGGGAGACCGATACTCGAGTTATGTGTACGATAGATGCTTTGAAGCATTCAGAAACCTTATGTGCCATAACTATGCATTATATGGTCTGAATGACATGAAAACTGAGGCAATGAGGGAATCTAACCTTAGATAATGGTGGATTAACACTTCGGTATCATGTCATGTATATGGTGATAAGAGTTTGATTAATTCTTTCAATGCAGTTGAGAATGGAGAGAACGAATTTGAGCAACTCTCCAACTGCTAATATCAAGGGAAAAGGAGATGTGATTCACATCTGAAAAAGAGTCTAAGTTAACCAACGTGTTGTACGTGCCGGAGATTCGTAGGAATCTTGTGTCCGAATGGTTCTTAATGAATTTTGGCTTTCATCTTTTGTTTGAATCAAATAAAATTTGAGTTAACGAATAACATAATTCGAGTCCGTACGGCTTATGCCTTTAAAAATGATTAAGCTGAATGTATTTTCTAATGGTCCTTTTAGTAAAATGAGTATGAATTCAGCTTATTTGATTCTTTAAATGTATGGCATGGCTGACTCGGACATGTTTTAAATTTTAACTCAATATGTTGTATAATTAAACTAAATTGGATACCCATTTTTGTATTGACACGAACTGAAAAATTAAAACTTGTGTTAAAGCCAAATTGACAAGATTGTCTTTTTCTCTCGGTTGAACAGAAATAACTGAACCCCTTGATATGATTCACATAGTTTTATGTGATTTAGAATTGATACCTACTAAGGTAGATAATAGCGAGTACTTTATCATATTTGTTGATGGTGGTACAAAATATTGCTATTTATACTTACTTGAGAGTAAGGATATAGACAAGATTGTTCTATATAAATAAGTTGAGAATAAACTTATTATCGAAAACAAGGTGGTTCGAAGTCATATCGTAGGTGAATATGTGTTTCCATTTCTAAATTTATGTGCTAAACTTAGAATAAGACACAAATTCATTGCTCTTGATACTCCAATAAGAGAATTGTTGAAAGAAAAGAACCGTGCCTTAAAAGATATGGTTAATTCCATGTTC
>BQNB010043187.1:23149-45655 GCA_026074375.1 Tanacetum coccineum
ACATTTGACCACTCAAACAACGACTACAGCTCTTTAAATAGAAAACGGGTCATTGTTTGAGGGGGAGAAAATGTCAAATATCTTCTCCATAAAATTAGTTTGTAATAAAGGAAAAGGTTTTAAACAATAACGGGTTAACAATTCCTGAGGAGTTAATTAAGTTTAGCTTATGTGAGCCTTAACTGTTATGTGTTTATGCCTTTAGGGAGTATATGTGCAAATATAAGTTTCTAGGTATGCTAGTTAAAAACATTAGGGACTATTTGTGCTATGTGTTAAACTTAAAATGCCTAATAAAACTTAAATATGAAACATGAAAAGGATATGAAACTTGAGGGGGTAAATGTGTTAAAAAAAAAATTAATACCACCCACCCCACCCCGTCCTTTTACACACACAAACACACACGTAGAAATTTTTTTCCCTCCTTTCACCCATTCGAAAATCGCCATCAATTGTTCTCCATTTTAAGAGGTTATCATTCAAAAGGTATAACTAGAAACTCATTCCTCACACTCTAAACAACACATCTCTTAAACGAATTAAGTTTTTATATGGATTTGATCTCGAAAACCCAAAAAATTAAATTAGGGTTCATCAAAATCAAGACTGGGTAAAAACCTAAATTGAGTGAGGGGTTTTGGTTATTTTGGAGTGTAAAACACTCGAATAAAATAGTTTTGTGATTAGTGATCATACGAATGTGTTCTTGATAATTCTTAGTTGTGAAAATTTAGGTTTTTGGGAGTTAGTGAAATATGCTTGTGGGTTTTGTGCTAGGATGTTTGTATCCTCTTCCCTAAATGTGTTTGAGCCATAAAAGGCATTCCTTTTTTGTTGATTCTTGTATGAATGTGAGAAAATGTTTAAAGGTACTCGTGTTTGATCGTTTTTGATGATTATGTGGCTATTTATTGTTATTAATGATCCTAAGTGATATTCAACTCATATGAGTGTTATTTGAACTTGTCTTGATGCTTAAAAATTCATAGTTGTGATAATGTGTATTTTGAAGGCGAGTTAACAAATTCCTCTGTAAGGCGAGTTAACAACGCCCTTCAGGAGGCGAGTTAACAACAAGCCTTCAAGAGGCGAGTTAACATCAAGCCTTCACAATGCGTGTTAACAAAAGCCTTTGAAAGGCGAGTTAACAACACCCTCAAGAGGCGAGTTAACAACATGCCTTCAAGAGGCGATTTATCAACTTTCATGAAGGAGGCAATTTAACAACCTTATTAAGGAGGCGAGTTAACAATTACTATAGGAGGTGATTTAACAACATTCTATTAGAGGCGATTTATCACTCCTCAATAGCAGGCGATTTTGAATTTTTCTGAAGGCAATTTTTAACTCAAGTTAGGTAGCTAATTAAAATTAGTTAATTATGCAATCTAATCAAGTTAACTAGGCTATATATCAAGGTTCAACAAGGAGATCTGAACATGTCTTAGGTTACCTTATTCTCTACAAGTTAGTTTAAATAGGATTCCCAAAAACACTATTTTAGTTGTCTTAATGCCTTTCACATTATGCCCAAATTAAGTTTCCCTTCGGATGATTAGATCTTATTCAAACATGCTAAATGCCTTAATGAGCCTAATCATTATAATGATATCACAACATGAATCAAGCTTAAGTATTCAACAATCAAAGGGCCTTATAGTGTTTTATATATATAATTGTTTATATATATAAACTATATTGGTCAAATCTTAGCAGAAACATGTATACCACTCAAGCTCAACAAAAAGCCCTTGATGATGCCCTTGTTGTCCTAGCAGACCATCATAAGATCAAGAAATGCCACATGAGACTCAAAACATACATCAAACCAAAAGAAGCTACATTTCAAGTGGTGTTGGATGCACTTGCTCTCACTCCCTTCTACCAAGCATTCCTGATCACTACAGAATTTCCTGCTATTTATATGTAAGAATTTTAGATTACAGTTTCCGTTCATAAGTCTTCTATCAGATTCACAATAAACAAGAAGAAATTATCTCTCGATGTTGAAATATTCAGATAAATTTTCTAGATTTGCACTAAAATTCCAGGACAAGAGTTTGAAGACCTCCCACTGGAACAAGATATCCTCTCTTTCATCAGAGATCTTGGACACTATGGAGACATCATCTACCTTACTGATGTGAGTGTTGACTACTTACACCAACCATGAAGACCATCATCAACAAGTGTCTAAGTGGCAAAGAAACTAGAATGGATAAAATTCGTCTGTCCCGTGCTTAAATCCTCTAGGGTATGTTCCATAAGAAGAATATCGATTATGTGTATCTACTTTGGGAAGATTTCCTGTTCTAGATTGAAAACAAAGATGCTAAATAGACAAACAAGATGTCATATCCTAGATTCACAAAGATCATCATTGATTCCTTCATGTCAGAGGATCAGTCTATTTCGAGGAGAAACAAGATGTTTTGGCACACTGCTCGAGATGACGCCATGTTTACTTCTATGAGATGTATCTCCAGACATTAAGATACTCAAGTATATGGTACCATTCTCCCAAAGGAATTAACAAACCAAGCAATGTTGGAATCCAAAGCTTACCAGACATACTATGCTTTTGCTTCTGTAGAGAAAGCTTCGAAACCAAAGTACATTCAAAAGAAAGCTGATTCAGACATATCTCCCAAGAAGAAGCTTGTTCAAGCTACTAAACGTACCAGAATCAAGACTTTAACTAAGGTGGCTAAATCTATAACACCCCCATTTTTGACATATAGTAGCGGAAGCTAATCTAGGGTATTATTTCATAGTACAACATTCATAATCATAGAAAATGACTCAAAAGAGACGTTTTTAAAAGATAAGTTATCATTCATTATTTCATCAGAGTTTTTACAAACAGAGGTCCCAAAATCTACATGAAAACATAAAGTTTGAATGATAACAGTTTAGCCATCTTCAAGTCCGTGCCACTCCGTGCCATAAGATACTCAGTTACCTGAGATAAACATGCTAAAAAGTCAACATAAAGGTTGAGTGAAATTCATAGGTTTATGTTAAAAAGTTTGAATACAAGTTCAATAGTGGGTTACGTTGTTATACACCCATAAGTGTAATAATTGCAATGAGTACAATTATTATAGAAAATAGTGTTATTGCGTCGAAGCACATTGCACTCAAACTGACTAGTGTATATATCAATAATGATATATATAATGATAATGGACCCTGTGTAGGTAATTGCCATATACCTATGAGTTTCAAATATAGTTCGTTTGGTGACCTATCCGGCTAACACAAATGAGATTCGTCAACCTCGATAGGCCTATCTACAATATTCGCGTTCACTCGTAAGTGATTAATGATCCAAGATGGTGGGGGTCTTTTGGCATAAAGGGACTTAGACAATAGATGCAATAATATATCAAGATAGCATATATTTAGAAAACTATTATATTCATGGTTTATAGCATGCGTCCCTGATTCGCGCGAAGCTCACCCCTTTAAAACCTATCTATATATGATATAAATACACCAAGGGACGAAATCACGCGAGATCAAGTAGACCGGAAGCAGTATAGAGTGTTCCCAGGTCGTTATGTCCCAACGAGGCTAGAGATGGATTATCGAAAGATGATTGATGATTGGTGTTTGAATGTAACAAGGAATGTTTGTGAATTAATACTGAAAGCAAATGCACATAAAAATTAAACAAGAACATAAACTAGAACAAGCATTAAAGCTAGAAAAGGCAAAACACTAAAAACTTTTACACTAAGGCACAAATAAGCTCTAATAAGCTTAAGACAGACAAATAAGCTAATCTAAATCTAAATAAGCAAATTAAGCATGCAATTAAGCTAAATTAAAACAAGAGAAACACAACAGTACAAACAACAGTACTACCAGTATTAACTACCAGTACTAACTACCAGTACTAACTTAGAGTTAGTACTGCTAGTTATAAGTTAGTACTGCTAGTTATAAGTTAGTACTGTTAGCTAAAGGTTAGTACTGCTAGCCTTAACAAAACACAATTAAACAGGAAATAAGCAAATAAGCTAAAACAGAAGGTTAACTACCCAAAATAAGCACTTAAGCATAAGAATAAGCAACCAGAATAGACTATAATGATAAATAAGCTAGAAAACTAAAACTGATTAACTCTTAAAATTATTTTGAAAAGACAAATAAGTTCTACTAAAAACAATAAACTAAAATAGGCTTAATCTACTCTAAAAAACTAAAGAAATCTTAAACAAGCTGAAATAATAAGCTGATGAGCTGAATTGAACTGCCAGTACTAACAGTACTAACTAACAGTACTAACTTGGAGTTAGTACTGGTAGCTTAAAGTTAGTACTGTTCTAAAAGTGAACTAGCAGTACTAACTCTAAATAACAGTTAGTACTGGTAGCTTTAAGTTAGTACTGTTCCAAAAGTGAACTAGCAGTACTAACTCTAAATAACAATACTAACTTGGAGTTAGTACTGGTAGCTTTAAGTTAGTACTGTTCCAAAAGTGAACTAGCAGTACTAACTCTAAGTTAGTCAGGTTTGTACTGCTAGTTGAAAATACCCCTTAAAAATTATTTTTCTTTCAAACTAATTAAAAACAGATTATCTATTAACAAAATAACAAATAAACCATAACAGTACTAAGTAAGAAAGTAAAACAAAACACTTTTCAACTAGCAAATAAGCAAAATAAGCACTAAAACAGTTCTGCAGAAGATAAGAACAATAAGAAAAAGAAAAACTTACAACACCCTTGCTCAAAACAGGGTCAAACAATGAATCTACAAGCTCTAGCTTGCATAAAACAAGCTAGTGAGAGTCCATAAGCCCATCCAGAACTGGCTTATCATCCATAACATAAGCTGTGGTATATTTGAGAGTGGTATTCGTTTGATTTTCTCTTAACTACTTAACTTTTTTATCTTTACTTAATGAAAGCAGCTTAAAAATAAGCTGTGGTAAGAGCTTTTTGAACTTAAAACAATATGATTAAGAAACTTAACACTTGGAATTGTAAATTGGCTTAAAAACTTCAAACTTGCATTAATCTTGAAAGTGTTACAAAGCTGAAAGTACAAAGCCCAGTTAAAAGACTTTAAATGTAAACTAAGAATTAGAAACTAGTTAGTTACTAAAAATTAAAAACTATATGCCTCAAAGGCTTACAAAAAGCTCTATTTATAGCCGAAGTCTTCATCTTGCAGCTTGTGCTTCTTTGTAGAGATAAAAACAAAGTGTGCTTGTTGTGTGAGGGGGATCTAAAGCAAATCACCCAAGCCTTTGATTTCTTTTGAGCTTCTTTGGAGACAATCTCAGCCATCGAAATGCTTTGGGAATGGAGAGGGATTGCCAACATGGCATTTATACAACTGGGGGGGTAGTAGGGTGGATGAAATGATTTTGGCTAGGGAGAGAAGTGGTTTTGCAGGGAAGAAGTATGGGGCGACATACAAGTTGTAACTGGGTTTTGGGGCGGGAAAGAAGACTTTTTTGGAAGTAGGCAGAATTGGTCCCCTTAAGTTATATAACTTAAATGCAATCTCTACCTTCTTTGCAATTTTAACACCTTGTCTTTTTCTTTATTGCAATACAACTTGAGGTTTTGGGCAGTTTTGGCCCCCAAGTCGTATTTTCTTGTCTTTGTCTGACTTTTGAACTTTGCCATTTTCTACTCCGTGCTGGAATTGGCTTACTTTTGGCTTTACTTTTTGCTATCCTTTTCTTGAATATCCGTTCCTTGCACAATACAAAAGCAAACTACAAATACAATGTATTTTTGGTATGTTTTTAGTCCATTTAAGTTCGTTTTAATGGAGAAGGTGGTATGTGTACGCACTGGGAAGTTGGAGTAGCAGATGGCACCATACACTAACGACGAAACGTCTAGCAAACCACTCACATTCGTTTTAAAACTAAAAGTGTCTGAGATCAAGTTTCATAAACATTCTCAGTACCTAGTTATTATTGTCTTGCTATAATCATCCTTTGTTCAAATACCGTTAAACCATGATATGGGGGATCCTAACTCATTCCAATAGTTTTAACCACTTATGATTCTTCGTTATTAGAATTTAATTCAGATATACCAAATGTAATCAAGAATCATCTTGCATTACCTTTTGGGTTCGGACAAACAATTATCTGATTAATTCTGGAGAGGCGCCAAGGTATTATTCTGCACATATCAAGTGGAGGAACAAATTATTTGTTGAATACAAGTGATGTGAAGCAATACAAGTATTGTGAATGCTGTTTCACATCACTTCCAATAATAGTCTTTATAACTGCCATTTTCAGGATAACGTTTGACATAGATATAAAAAGTGATATCCACACATACCAGAACTTGTTTGTATTCTCAAGTCTAAGGATGACTTAACTAACCATTTTCAAAATTTTACTTATGAGGACGGATCCATAAAGTAAACATTCGAAGATTGGGGTGTCCAATACGCATCCCTTGTGAGTAACATATGAGTTTGGCGGGAACCATCTAAATATTCAAAGAATATAACCAACACTCACATTTGCCTTATGTAACAATACTCCCATACTGTTAACCGACAATGGACATATTTAGAACGATAAATCATTCAAGGATTAAATATGCAAATATAGGATAAACAATTGTTATATGAATGATAACAAATACCTCGTATCTTTATTCATCAGAAAATAAAATTGTCTTACAATCCCAATTATCCAAATGACTAATAAACACAGATTTACATGAGACTACTAGCTGGAAGCATTCCAATATTCCTAGTATGTTCTGAATGCTTTGGAAAAGCCAATGCTTTAGTAAAAAGATCAGCTAAGTTGTCATCTGTGTGAACTTTTTCTAACTTTATGTCACCAAATTCAATAACTTCACGAAGGTAGTGAACTTTGGCACGGAAATGTCTAGCACCTTTAGTGATTCCAGATTCATTAGCTATAGTGATTGCTCCAGTATTATCGCAATACATATTTATGGGTTCTTCAATTGTGGGAACAATTCCAAGCCTATAAATGAATTTCCTAACCCAAACAGCTTCCTTAGAAACATCATAGGCAGCAATATACTCATCTTCTACAGATGAAGTAGCAAAAATGCTTTGCTTGGCACTCTTCCAATCAACAGCACCTCCATTTAAAACGAATACATATCCATTCTGAGACTTGAGGTCATCAGCATCCGTCAGATATCCAGCATTAGTGTAGCAAGAAACCCTGAGCTCTCATTTTATATCACCTTCGTAAACTAGAAACATGTCCTTAGTATTCCTGAGATACTTCAAAATGTTCTTAACAGTAGTACAGTGAAGATCACCGGGATTCTGTTGAAATCGGCTTGTTATGTTCTGAGCGAACGCAACATCAGAGCGAGTACATCTCACAACATACATAATTGAACCCATAGCCGAGGCATATGGAACATTTTGCATGCGCTTTAACTCAGCAGGTGTTAAAGCACCTTGTGATTTACTTAGTCTTAGCTTTTCTTGCATGGGGATACTTCCACGTTTGAAATTCTCCATGTGATATCGCTTTAAGATTTTTTCGATATAAGCACTTTGACACAAACTAATTAATCGTCGTGATCTATCTCTGTAGATTTTGATTCCAAGAATATATGCAGCTTCACCTAAATCTTTTAGAATAAAACACTTTCCAATGTAGGGATTTAAAATATTGTAACATTGGACATGTGTTTCCCATTGATCATTATGTCGTGACATACAAGAATAGGAAAAGTGACATTACTCCTACTTGCTTTTAGTTTTCACATTGGCTCATCAGCATTTTGACGAAAACCAAATTTCCTTATTTCATCATCAAAAAGCTTTATTCCATTGCCTTGATGCTTGCTTAAGCCCATAAATGGAACGCTTCAGCTTGCATACTCGGTTTAGATATTTTGGATTGACAAAACCTTTAGGTTGCTCCATGTAAACCTCTTCATTGAGATATCCACTGAGGAAAGCAGTTTTGACATTCATTTGCCAAATCTCATAGTCATAGTACGCAGCTATGGCTATAAGAATTCTAATAGCTCTACTGTCTGCAACAGGAGAGAAGGTTTTCTCATAATCAATCCCTAGGGTTTGAGTATAGCCCTTCGCCACAAGATGAGCTTTATAGGTGTGTACAGCTCCATCCATGTCGGTCTTTTTCTTAAAGAGCCACTTGCTACCAACGGTTTTGCCATTAGGAGGAAGTTTAACTAAGACCCGAACTTCGTTGTCTTTCATGGATTGCATTTCCACATTCATAGCATTAAGCCATTTATCAGACTCAGGGTCTAACAATACAACTTTATAGTTAGCAGGTTCACCGAGATCCCCTAACTCATGTTCCTCAGCATCGATGTATAAACACATACGGTCTGTGGGACGGCGTGTCCTTGGGGACCTACGAATGGGAATGATATCACTTTGAGGTTCATCCATTTCTAGATTATCATCTTCATGATTTAAGCTAGTGTCTATAGAAGGATGCGTATCTTCTTCTTGAGTTATTTCAAGATCTTCTAGACTCCTACTTGCTTCTTGATTTATAAGACTATTCTCTAGGAGTTCAGCATTCCAAGCAACAAGGACTTTGTTCTCGGGTGGGTAGTAGAAAGAATAACCCATTGTTTCCTTTGAGTATCTTATGAAGATACACTTAATAGACCTGGGTTCTAACTTGTCAGGCTTGGTAAGAGTATCTCGCCTAACAAGTGCCTCACAACCTCAGACTTTTAAGTAAGACAACTTAGGGGCTTGCCCATGCCATACTTCATATGGTGTCTTTTCAACCTTCTTAGTTGGAACCATATTGAGAATGCGTGCAGCAGTCTCAAGAGTATAATCCCAAAAGGACTTTGGAAGAGTTGTTTGACTCATCATAGATCAAACCATATCTAGTAAGGTTCTGTTTCTCCTCTCCGACACACCATTGTGTTGTGGAGTGTAAGGAGGAGTACGATGGGCGATAATCCCATGATTCTTGAGATGATCCAAAAACTCTTGACTCATATACTCGCCCTTACGATCAGAACGTAGCGATTTTATGGTCTTGCCGAGTTGATTTTCTACTTCCTTTTGAAACACTTTGAAAGTTTCAAACACTTCATGTTTATGCTTTAACAAGTAAACATAACCATAACGACTAAAGTCGTCAGTGAAAGTGACGAAGTAGCTTGCTCCTTGCCTTGAAGTGATCTTAAATGGGCCACATACATCGGTGTGTATTAGTCCAAGTAAGTCTTCGTCCCTTTCCACTTGATGTGTGTAAGGTTTTCTTACCATCTTTCTAGACATACAAAGAACGCATTTTTCAAAAGCCCTAAGGTCAGTTGAATTGAGAAGTCCATTGTGTTGCAACTTTTCAATGCGTTTCTTGCTGATGTGTCCAAGACGACAATGCCACAAGAGAGCAGAGTCCAAGTCTAGTTTGGCTCTTTTGTTGCTAACAGTATATATAGAATTTTCATTTGTATAAGAATTAGACAAATCAATTTCAAAAATACCATCCCTTGGGATAGCACTAAAATAAACCATGTTATTCCTAGAAACTTGAATTGTATTATTCACGAAGCGGTTAATAAAACCATCTTCGTACAAACGGGAAACTAAAATTACTCCTCTAGTAATAGAAGGAGCATAATGACAATTGTTCAAAACAATAACTAATCCGCTAGGGAGAGATAAATCAAAGTTGCCAATTGCTTCTACAGCTTCACGTTGACCATTGCCCACGTACAAGCTAAGAGCCCCCGGCTTCAGTTTCCTACTTGCCCTTAGACCCTGCGTTGTATTACAAATATGAGTACCACAACCAGTGTCATAGATCCATGATCTGTTAAGGAAAGTATTGAGTTCTATAACGAAGATACCTGAACCACCACCAGCTCCAGAGGCTGCGTTCTTTTTCTTCTTTAGCAACTCGGCTAAGTACTGAGGACAGTTCCTCTTCCAATGTCCTGTCTCACCACACTCATGACAGATTGAGTCCTTTGCGGGATCTTCCCTCTTGGGTGGAGGGGGAATCTTGGGCTTGGGAGCATAAGCGTGCTTATTTTTCCCATTCCCTTGATTTTGTCCCCTGGCAGCCTTTTGGGGTTGCGGTTTGTTGTGCTTTTTACCTTTCTGGACTTTACCAGCTCGAATAGCATGTAGAGCAGGAGCGTTGTTTTTGGGCAGATTAAGAGTTTGCTCATGGAGCTTTAGCATAGCATGCAACTCGTTAACTGTCTTCCCCAGGCTATGCATATTATAATTCTGCACAAACCCATCAAATTCCTTGCGTAGACCGATAAGAATCAGACTCACAGCAAGGCCAAGTGTCACGGGGTGCCCCAAACGCTCTAGATTGTCAATATAGCCCTTCATTTTCAGAACATACGAGCTAACTGACTGCCCTTCTTCCTGTTTGCAAGAGTGAAAATCTCGCGTAGTCTGAAGAAGCTCCTGCTCTGCTTGCTGGGCAAACAGAGTTTTTAACTCCTTTAGCATGTCATTAGCATGGAGGTTTTCTAGATTTCGTTGGATCTCTGGCTCCATGGTCATGAGCATGAGTCCAGCAATCTCTTTTGATCCTTTAATCCAAGCAGTATGAGCTGCAATGATTTCAGGAGCAACTTGCTGACCCTCTGGAGCTACAGGAGCAGGAGGAAGTGGCTGCTCTAGGTAATTTAACTTATCCTCAATTGATAGTACAATCCTAAGTTGTCGATACCAATCAATAAAGTTGGGTCCAGTCAGTTTTTGCTTCTCGAAGAAGCCCCTGAAGACCGAATTGTTAGCTGACGAGGTTGTCATCTACAATTAGAAAAAGTTCAAATATTAGTATTGTCGATAATTAAATTCTTAAAAGAATTAACTACCCAATTAATTACTAATAAGACTAAGATCCAACTTGACCTCCCACTTATTACAGAAGGTCTGACCAACGTGTAAACAAGTAGGGCAAGAGGTAAGCGACGAGCGTTAATAGACTTAAAATTTCATATAAGGGTATACACATAAATGTGACAAAATCGTGTACAAGAAGCATGCAAAACAATTTGTAGCACAAAGTTAAGAAAACATTTTGTTAACCTTTTTGGTATAGACATCATTTGGTCAAATGTTCTCGGTAGCTCCATTTATTGGACGCACAAAGAAGCGAAGAAACAGGTCAGCGCGAAGCTTATTAAAAACCTGACTTCTTTTGGGGAACCTTGGTTCCACCCGCCTTAAACTTCTCTTGTAGTTTGTCCATAATGGGTGAGCCGTACTTCCAATTGACTAATGATGCTATGACATGTTAAGAAACCCCTTTTGTTAACATTAGTTTTATTTGATGCCAATATGGTGGGATTACAAATTGATCAAACCCTATATTGTACTCCTACAAGTGTCCGAAGACACAAGTAATTCCAATAATTCCCTCATATGCCGAAGCATGTAGTGGGGCGGGAGAATATTAAAGATCAATTCAACCCCATACTGCGCATATAAAACTAAAGCTTCACAAGAAATCAAATTTCATAGTTTAATGACCGTATTAAATTTGTCCAAAAACCCCGGTTTTGCAAATAACACATAACAGGTCACAAGGAGTATGCCTACGTGTGTAATACTAGACATGTTTAATCCAAATTTCTCTATATGAATAAGTCCGTTTTAAGAGTTTCATAAAGTCTATTTTGCAAATATTGAAGACAAACTCTTATATAGAAAGCAGTAATCATATAATGCCTCGAGTTCTCAAAAGAATCTTCCCCAATTGGAGAACCATAAGACTCTCACTAGGTTTTCTGCTAAAGTGCCTAGATCACCACATCCATCATATAACATGATTGCGTGAGTCTTATAGCTGAGATAAAACAAGAATAGAATAACATAACAGCTTAATTAACATTTAATTTTAATCTATTCTTATTTTTTTATCAATATAACATATGTGTTGATTCTAGGTTGTTTATTCATTATTTATGGAAAGTATTGCATATAGTTTCTATAATTTTCTAATAAAACAATAAATCAAGATTTCATGCAGCCCTAGCGTGTTTAAATCGTATGTAATACATAAATACTAAACGAGTTGGCTCATGATGCAACTGTTGGGATTTAACAATCAAGTTAACCATTAACTCTTACGAGTACGCAGCGGATATAGATCTAGTTTAGCATAAACAATAACATACATATAAAACACATTTAAAGGACATGTAAAATAAATAGGAACATACCCTCGTCGTCACCAGCAAATCAAAGAAACCAAGAATGAGAAACGAGTGACTAAGTTTGTCACCTCTACCATGCTCAGCACAACACGTAAACAAGCACAGACCGGACTGCTAGTTCCCAAACCTCCGTTATCCACTACAAAAGTAAACCAAGTGCATCTGAAAACGATCACCTAAAACCCACTCTGGATAGAAACCGAAATACGAAAGAATCATAAGGGTTGAACGGAATTGTTCGGTTGTTAGCCTTCTAACAGTACAACGGAATTAGATTCCACGACCCCAGCCCGAATTCGTCGAGTGTCCACACCTAACAATATATAAACCAACTATAAACCCTCAGAAGTGTTCTTGGGTTCGAATCTCTAACGAATAACCCAATAACCATCAACCGAAATAGAAACTGGTTTTAACCCTTAACCGAAATACAAGACTGTTTTGGATTAAGGATTGATTCGGCTGTTTTGAGTTAAGGGGAAAGAATGGCAGGTACTTGATAGTGTATTGATTAAATCCGAAATTATGACTAGGGGGGGAAAGATATATACATAGTCTCCTCACCCCTAAATCATGATAAGACTCAAACTATGAGTTTAAGCCTTATCACAACACCTTTCCAAGACTTATCACCATTCCCTTCTCCTTATCCCCACATCCATCGAACCTAGACATATACTAGAACCTTCCAATGTGACCGGCTTCATAAGGACATCATGGATTTCTTGTCTAGTCGATTTTTGTGTCCAAATGGTTTACAACGAATCGCGAAGTATTAAACGTGCTCTAAATGTTTTATCGTGTGTGCCCCCAATAGGCTCACACACTCCTAGTTGCGATTGAGCTAGTCCAACTACCATATAATCCAACAGCTCCCACTTGGGAGTTGGAGTAGCAGACAGCCCATACACTAACGACGGAAACGTCTAGCAACACTCACATTCGTTTTTAAAACTAGAAGTGTCTGAGATCAAGTTTCATAAACATTCTCAGTAGCATGGTATTAAATTTTATCTACTGCTAAAATCCTCCCATTATGATCAAATACCATTAAATCCCATGGATATGGACCTAACACATGTCCATATAGTTCCACCAATAGATTCTCGTTATAGAATTTAATTCAGATATACCAAATGTAATCAAGAATCAACATCTATTGCATATCACTACCTTGGGTCGGCCAAAACAATAATCTGTATAATTCTGGAGAGAGCGCCACGTATATTTCTGCACATATCAAGTGGAGGAACAAATTCTTTGTTGAATACAAGTGTTGTGAATGCTGCTTCACATCACTTCCAATAATAGCCTTTATAACTACCATTTTCAGGACAGCGTTTGACTTAGAATTAAAAAGTGATATCCACACATACCAGAACTTGTTTGTATTCTCAAGTCTAAGGATGACTTAACTAACCATAATCAAATTTTACTTATGACAAACGTAATTACCATAAAGTAATTTTCGAAGGTTGGGATGTCCAATACGCATCCCTTGTGAGTAACATATGAGTTTGGTGGGAACCTTCCATATATTCAAAGAATATAACCAACACTCACATTTGCCTTATGTAACAATATTCCCATATTGTTAACCGACAATGGACTTATTTAGAATGATAAATCATTCATGGATTAAATATGCAAATATAGGACAACAATTGTTATATGAATGATAACAAATACCTCGTATCTTTATTCATCAGAAAATAAAATTGTCTTACAATCCCAATTATCCAAATGACTAATAAACACAGATTTACATGAAACTACTAGCTGGAAGCATTCCAATATTCCTAGTAAGTCGAATGCTTAGGAAAAGACCAAACGCTTTTGTAAACGGATCAAGCTAAGTTGTCCATCATGTGTGAAACTTTTTCTAACTTTATGTCACCAAATTCAATAACTTCGCGGAGGTAGTGAACTTTGGCACGGAAATGTCTAGCACCTTTAGTGATTCCAGACTCATTAGCTATAGCAATTGCTCCAGTATTATCACAATACATATTAATGGGTTTTTCAATTGTGGGAACAACACCGAGCCCAGAAATGAATTTCCTAACCCATACGGCTTCCTTAGAAGCATCAAAGGCAGCAATATACTCAGCTTCTGCAGATGAAAAAGTGAAAAAAGCTTATGCTTGAACTCTCTAATCAACAACACCTCCATTCAAAACGAACACATATCCAGTCTGAGACTTGAGGTCATCAGCATCCGTCAGATATCCAGCATCAGTGTAGCAAGAAACCCTGAGCTCTCGTTTTAGATCACCTCCGTAAACTAGAAACATGTCCTTAGTATTCCTGAGATACTTCAGATGATCTAACATATCCAAGTTAAGATCACCTGGATTTCTTCTGTTGAAATCGGCTTGTTTATGTTCTGAGCGAATACGCAACATCAGGGTGCGAACATCTCACAGCAACATAAAATGAACCCACAGCCAGGCATATGGAAACACTTTTGCATGCGCTTCAACTCACAGGTGTAGAGGCAACTTGTGATATACTCAACTCAGCTTATCTTCATGTGGGATACTTCCACGTTGGGTTTCTCCATGTGAATACACTAAGATTTTTCGATATATAAGCACTTTGACATAAGCCAATCAACCGTCGTGATCTATCTCTGTAGATCTTGATTCCAAGAATATATGCAGCTTCACCTAAATCTTTCATGGCAAAACACTTTATTCAAGTAGGATTTAACATCTTGGAACATGGAATGCTGTTTCCCATGATCAATATGTCATCGACATACAAGATTAGGAAAGTGACATTACTCCCACTAGCTTTTAGATATACACATGGCTCATCAGCATTTTGACTGAAACCAAATTTCTTTATTTCATCATCAAAACGCTTATTCTATTGCCTTGATGCTTGCTTAAGCCCATAAATGGAACGTTTTAGCTTGCATACTCGGTTTGGATATTTTGGATTGACAAAACCTTCAGGTTGCTCCATGTAAACCTCTTCATTGAGATATCCATTGAGGAAGGCAGTTTTGACATCCATTTGCCAAATCTCATAGTCATAGTACGCAGCTATGGCTATAAGAATCCTAATAGCTCTAATGTCTGCAACAGGAGAGAAGGTTTCCTCATAATCAATCCCTGGGGTTTGAGTATAACCCTTCGCCACAAGACGAGCTTTATAGGTGTGTACAACTCCATCCATGTCGGTCTTTTTCTTAAAGAGCCACTTGCTACCAACGGTTTTGCCATAAGAGGAAGTTCTACCCAGATCCAAACTTCGTTGGTCTTTCAGGATGCATTTCCCACATCATAGCTGTAAGCCATGTCATCAGACTCAGGGTCTAACAATGCAGCTTTACGTTAGCACGGTTCAACCGAGATCCCCTAACTCCATGTTCCCAGCATCGATGTATAAACACAGCATCTGGTGGGACGGCGTGTCCTTGTGGACCTACGAATGGGAATGATATCACTTTGAGGTTCATCTATTTCTAGATCATCCTCTTCATGATTTAAGCTAGTGTCTATAGAAGGATGCGTATCTTCTTCTTGAATAATTTCAAGATCTTCTAGACTCCACTTGCTTCTTGATTTATAAGACTATAATTCTCTTCTCTATGAATCAGCATTCGAGCCACAAGGATTTGTTCTCGGGTGGGTAGTAGAAAGAATATCCCATTGTTTCCTTTGGGTATCCTATGAAGATACACTTAATAGACCTGGGTTCTAACTTGTCAGGCTTGGTAAGAGTATCTCGCTTAACAAGTGCCTCACAACCCCAGACTTTTAAGTAAGACAACTTAGGGGCTTGCCCATGCCATACTTCGTATGGTGTCTTTTCAACCTTCTTAGTTGGAACCATATTGAGAATGCGTGCAGCAGTCTCAAGAGCATAATCCCAAAAGGACTTAGGAAGAGTTGTTTGACTCATCATAGATCGAACCATATCTAGTAGGGTTCTGTTTCTCCTCTCCGACACAAAAAAATTTACCATTGTGTTTGTTGAGTGAAAGGAGGAGTTACGATTGGGCGATAATCCTATGAACCTTGAGAATGATCCAAAAAACTCTATTACCTCCATATACTCTCGCCCCCTACGATCAATGACGCGTGAGGCGCGTGAGGGAGGTTTATGGTCTTGCCGAGTTGATTTTCTACTTCCTTTGAAACACTTTTGAGAAGTTTCAAAAGGGTCATTCATGTTTATCTATCTAAACAAGTAAAATCATAACCATAACACACACACACACACACACGCAACACATCTGAGAATATACACTGATGTGCACCCCGAAAAGTAGCTTGCTCCTTGCCTTGAAGTGATCTTAAATGGGCCACATACATCGGTGTGTATTTAGTCTAAGTAGATCTTTGGCCCTTTCCACTTGATGTGTGTAAGTGTTTTACTTGCCATCTTTCCAGACATACAAGGAACCAATTTTCAAAAGCCCAAAGGTCAGATGAATTGAAAAGTCCTCGTGTTGCATACTTTTAAATGCGTTTCTTGCAGATGTGTCCAAGACGAAATGCCCCCAAGAGAGCAGAGTCCAAGTCTAGTTTTGCTCTTTTGTTGCTAAGAGTATATATAGAATTAACATTTGTATAAGAATTAGACAAATCAATTTCAAAAATACCATCCCTTAGGATAGCACTAAAATAAACCATGTTATTCCTAGAAACTTGAATGTATATTCACGAAGCGTAAATAAAACCATTCGTACCAAATCGGAAACTGAAAATTACTCCTCTAGTAATAGAAGGAGCATAATGACAATTGTTCAAAACAATAACTAATCCGCTAGGGAGAGATAAATCAAAGTTGCCAAAAAAGCTTCCACAGCTTCACGTTGACCATAGCCACGTACAGCTAAAGCCCCCGCTTTAGTTTCCTACTTGCCCTTGAGACCCTAAGCGTTGTATTACAAATAAGAGTACCACAACCAGTGTCCATAGATCCATGATCTATTAAAAAAGTATTGAGTTCTATAACGAAGATACCTGAACCACCACCAGCTCCAGAGGCTGTGTTCTTTTTCTTCTTTAGCAACTCGGCTAAGTACTGAGGACAGTTCCTCTTCCAATGTCCTGTCTCACCACACTCATGACAGATTGAGTCCTTTGCGGGATCTTTCCCTCTTGGGTGGAGGGGGAATCTTGGGCTTGGGAGCATAAGCGTGCTTATGTTTCCATTCCTTAGAATTTTGTCCCTGCCAGAGCTTTGAGGTAGCGGTTTGTTGTGCTTTTTACCTTTCTATCTGACTTTACCAAGCTCGACATAGCATGTAGAGCAGGAGCCGTTGTATTGGGCAGATTAAGAGTTTGCTCATGGAGCTTTAGCATAACATGCAACACGTTTAACAGTCTTCCCAAGGGGGCCCAGGCATGCATGTTGTAATTTCTGCACAAACCCGGTCAAATTCCTTGCTAGAACCGATAAGAAACAGACATACACAGCAATGCCAAGTGTCACTGGTCCCCAAACGCTCTAGATTGTCAATATAGCCCTTCATTTTTAGAACATACGAGCTAACTGACTGCCCTTCTTCCTGTTTGCAAGAGTGAAAATCTCGTGTATTCTGAAGAAGCTCCTGCTCTGCTTGCTGGGCAAACAGAGTTTTTAACTCCTTTAGCATGTCATTAGCATAGAGGTTTTCTAGATTTCATTGGATCTCTGGCTCCATGGTCATGAGCATGAGTCCAGCAATCTCTTTTGATCCTTTAACCCAAGCAGTATGAGCTGCAAGGATTTCAGGAGCAACTTGCTGAACCGTAGGAGCTACAGGAGCAGGAGGAAGTGGCTGCTCTAGGTAATTCAACTTATCCTCGATTGATAGTACAATCCTTAGTTGTCGATACCAATCAATAAAGTTGGGTCGAGTCAGTTTTTGCTTCTCGAAGAAGCCCTTGAAGACCGAATTGTTAGCTGACGAGGTTGTCATCTACAATTAGAAAAAGTTTAAATATTTATATTGTCGATAATTAAATTCTTAAAGGAATTAACTACCTAATTAATTACTAATAAGACTAAGATCCAACTTGACCTCCCACTTATTACAGAAGGTCTGACCAACGTGTAAACAAGTAGGGCAAGAGGTAAGCGACGAGCGTTAATTGCATGGAATGCAACTCTTAGATTTATGAGACTAATGACATTAGTAACTCTTATAGTAATGTCAAAAGCATATTTGGTCTCATCTTATGCCTCGGGTCCGAGGTCTGACCAGGAAACTCGATTTAATTCCATCAAAATAGAACGTGCCAAAATTGACATAGATCTAACCTATGAAAAAATTCGACATGCGTTGGCAAGGCCCTGAGGTCTGGCTAGAGAGGTCAAGCCAAATGCACGTGTTCTAGTTTTGGCTGGCATAGACTTAAAACTTCATATAAGGGTATACACATAAATGTGACAAAGTTGTGTACAAGAAGCATGCAAAACAACTTGTAGCACAAAGTTAAGAAAACATTTTGTTAACCTTTTTGGTATAGCAATCATTTTGTCAAATGTTCACGGTAGCTCCATTTAGGACGCACAAAGAAGCGGAGAAACAGGTCAGCGCGAAGCGTATTAAAAACCTGACTTCATTTGGGGAATCTTACTTCAACCCGCCTTAAACTTCTCTTTTAGTTTGTCCATAATGGGTGAGCCGTACTTCCAATTGACTAATGATGCTATTGTATGTTAAGAAACCCCTTTTGTTAACATTAGTTTTATTGATGCCAATATGGTGGGATTACAAATTGATCAAACCCTATATTGTACTCCTACTTAGTCCGAAGACAAGTAATTCCAATAATTCCCTCATATGCCGAAGCATGTAGTGGGGCGGGAGAAAATTAAAGATCAATTCAACCCCATATCGCGCATGTAAAACTAAAGCTTCACAAGAAATCAAATTTCATAGTTTTATGTCCATATTAATTTGTCCAAAAACCCCGGTTTCAATTTGTCTCAAAAACCGGGGCGCGGGGGTATTCGGGGGGGGGCGGAAATAACTACATAACAGATCACAAAAATTAAAATTATGTGTGTAATATTTAGACATGTTAAATCCAAAATTACTCTATTAGCTGTATTAGTCCGGCTTTAGAAGTATTACATAAAATCTATATTTTGCGCAATATTGACTAGACCACACGGGGAGGTATATCACATATAAGCAATTAAAACAGACTAAAAATGGATTAAAATTGAGGAACAAACTCTTATAATGAAAGCAGTAAATCACATAATGCCTCGAGTTCTCAAAAGAGTCTTCCCCAATTGGAGAACCATAAGACTCTCCACTGAGTTTTCAGCTAAAGTTGCCTGATCGTCACATACATCATAATAACATGATTGCGTAATGTCCTTACACGAGCCGAGAGTAAAACCAAGAAAGTATTTAACAAGCGGCACTATAATTAACATTTTATTTTTTAATCTATTACTTCTTTTTACATTTAAATGTTTGTTTAGGTTTCCTAGTTGGTTATCATTTAGTTAAGGCAAGGATTGCATTGTCGGGTGTGCCATAATAAATACTCCAATTTCAATGCAGCCCGTAAGCGTGTTAAAATCGTATGTAATTCATAAAGGGGGGCATACTAGCGACTAATTGGCTCTGACTAGCCACTGTTGGACTTTAACTAATCAAGTTAACCAATTTAACACTACTAGACGATACGCAGCGATAGGATCGAGTCTAGCACAAATAATATAAACATATATATAAAACACACAATAAGTGAATATGTAAATTAAAATAAGAAATATATCCCTCGGAAGAGGTAGACACCCGTAGCAATTAATGAAAACCCAGTTGTCTGCCCCTACGTGCCTCCAAAGTCCCCTCTACCGGCGAGCTCACACAAACCACGTAACCCAAGCAACACGCGGGGGGGCCGATGCTCCGGTCCACAACCTCACCATATAACCAATACACTATTGTATCCAAAACCTCACTTAAAATCGACTCACTACGAAACCCTCCACAATAAACAGAACCGAATACCAGAAAGGAGTAGTAGGTTTTAATAAACAAACCGAATTCGGTTGTATCTCTGCTACAGTACAACCGAAATAGGGATCTACAACCCCTAGCTTGAATCCAACTATTGTCACACCTTGACAATACGTAAACCAATATAATTAACCTTCTGGAACAGCCTAGGGATCGTATCACTAATTGAAAACTCACAAAGGAATTAACCGAAATAGGCAGAACCGAAAACAAAACAACCCTAATTGAGAGGTTTTCTAGTTAATTTTCGGCTGCTATATTGACGTAGAGACAGAGGAGACAACTTTCTTCTGTGTTTTTCCTTTGTATATTCACGTCCCAATATGAGCAGAGATAAGGGGTACATTTATACTCTAAGTCTCACTCAATGATAAGAGCAAGAAAACAATCAACTTGTGATAAGGATAAAAGCATACAAGTTTAATCTTATCATATCCTTTCATTCATTCCCTATCAAAATGAACCTAGACACTCATTGGGAACCATTTCTAGAATCTTCCCTTGGCCGTTACAACTTTAAGACAGCCAAGGATATTCTTGTCTAGGTCATAGTTATGTCCAAACTTGGTTTACCATTAAAAAGTTTTCCGTGAAGTAACAAACGGGCCTCACATGTTTATATCGGAGTGTGCCCCCCAATAGGCTCACCACACTGTACATTTCTAGTCTCGTATACATCCAACTACCATACAATCCAACAGATCTTGATTCCAAAAATGTTTGAACAGTTTATAAAACTTGTTTTATAAATCAACAGATACCACTTGTTGTTCCCTTATACTAGGTTACTAATAACTACAAAGTTTGTATAACCTAGCCTATGATTAAATAATGTATTGAAAGTGTTTGGTTAAATGTAAAAGACTTTAAAGTAAAAGACACAAAACTTTTCAATGTTTAATCCTTATTTGATATTTATCAAAGAATTATACTCAGTCGTTTGCAGAACAATAACTGTGAATAAAGACAATGTAAAGTATGGTGATCTCCTCACTAATAACTCTGAGCAAACTAAAGTATTGCTTGAATTAACAACTAAGTTAAACATTAATGACTCAGGTGCTTGATGTATGTTGAGGAGTAAAGTGTTTGTGAATGTTAAACATTTAGTGCACAAACATAAAATACTACTATTTTACAACTCGGTCTATTTGTAGTGCTAGGATAGGTGATACACATGTGGTTGATAAGTGCATGTCCCCAAGCTGATTGGACAAGTACATCTATACCTTTGTCTCTATTAGAAATGCCTATACTAGAAAAGGGGACAACACACTTTCTAAAGGTCAGTGATGACACTGACCTTGTTCTTATGCTCATTTTAGGATAGTTTGACTTAAGGGGATAAGTACTTGATCTTATCCCCACAAACTTATCCCACCTATTCTCCAGTCTTTAAGTCTTCAGGTCTTTTTTATGTTGAGGAGATTGTATGGGGTTCAGTGAGCTTATTGCCACAGCTCACTGAACCCATTACCTTCTTCTTTGGTTCAGGGACTTCATTTATTTAGTACCGCCTCACTGAATTGTGAGTCTTTCTTCATAGACTGTGATTGAACACTTGAAGGCAACTCATTGAACGACTATTCATTCAGTGACCTGAATAATGTTTAAGGTTATCTAACACTTAGGATAATTTCTATTCAAATCCTAAGGTCAAGATCATTTGGGCACTAAATTCTCCCAACAAACTTAAAGAAAAAGAACCTGTTTGCAATCATTGTCACTTTCTGAATACCAAACTTTTTTAAGCATTACGTATAAATATTTCAACAACTGGGAGTGCTAATATTTTGCCAATAGTAACCGTATAACGAGTTTTTCATCTTATTATTTACCTCCACCATCAAAGCAATATAAATCCTAACATCAAAGTCAGCCTCATTGGGAACATCATATTCTAGAGTATGAAAGTTGACCTTCAAATTTGCATTATTGTCATTAAGCATATCCGCATACGAATCTGGCTTTTTACGGTAATTAGAAGGTGCAGCGTGGTCTCAGAGGTTGTATTTACATATTGGGTACTATTCAGATCAACCCAAAGAACGTGTCCACATCAGACCTAAAATATTCAACACGGGGTGTTCAAAAAATACCAAAGCTCGATTATGTTGTAGCATCATTAACAAGCCCTGCATCAACCTAAATACCAGGCGGAGTCAAAATATTCCCCATACCTTGGGAGCTTTGATCATCAGTAGGAACACCAGTGGTCGTATCCTCAGCAATAACGTCCACCATTTCATGTTTGTCCACCACACTAGAGCTCTCGTTCTCATGGACATTAAGAATTTGAAAAACCTTAGATGCAACAGTGTTATTAGTAACATTAGCATGA
>BQNB010043188.1:0-13267 GCA_026074375.1 Tanacetum coccineum
ATGCCGTTTTTGAAGAGTATTCAGTTAATATATATAGGGTGCAGTGGTCTGGAATGACAGATGGTGATCGATCTGTAATTTTTAGGATGTATGCACAGTGGAGTATGCATTCTGTTTGCAAATATTTTTTGCTGTACTGTCCGCAACAAATGGGGATAGTTTTTGCTACTTCTATTTCGTGTGGTTGTGCTCCATTTGGTAGTGTGTGTTCATGGGCTAAAGAATACTTACTGTTCTTGGTTTATTTATTTCCAGTAGGATGCAAGTTACCCTTTTGGTCCCTTTTTTATTTTTCTTTTTTACATCTTAGTGTTTGGATTAGTACTAATTCATTTTGGTTGCTTTCAAGTCTATATGTAATATTTTCTTTTTGGGTTCACTATACTTTCTTGTTAATATAGTGGATGCCTTTATTTGTATTTGGTTTGGTTTGTTTGGAAATATATTGCCGTTCAAAAGAAAAATGGCTGCCATGTGGCTTTGTTAGGATTCATGTTTGAAGTATTGTTGCAAAACTTTGTGTGATATCGTCTACATTTTTCCTTCTACTTAGCATATGGCATGAGATAGATTTTACCCCAACTTGGTGTTCTGTATCATATGTCAACTTCAGTGGTTCACATAAAAAAAGTCAATTTGTTTATGATAAGTGCAAGTCACAACTTATTATCCATGTTATTATTGTGGTTTATGAGAACATCACAATAATAAACTTTATATATTATTGATATATCAACAGATGAATTGTTATTAATTTTTAGTAAGTTTTAAAACTCAAGGGTCACTCGGGTTCGGGTCAATTCAGGTTCGGATCAATTCAGGTTCGAGTCAACCCGAATATATGTAAAAAGTAAAAAAAATTCCTTTTTGTACTCTTTTAAATACAAAATATATAAAATTTTTATTAAAAATAAATAAAAAAAATTCTTATTCGGGTTAATCGGGTCGACCCGAACCCGAGTTTGCCAACAATTTTTAACATGATACCCAATCCTATTTAGTATTCGGGGTACTCGGGTTGACCTGAATAACCTGAATAAAATTTTAGACCCGACTAACCCCACCCGAATATACTTAAAATTTTCAACGCGCGGCCGTTATCACCCTCCTTATATGACATGTCTAATATAACTTGTGATATTTCATAAACATAGTTGATGTCTAATATAACTTGTGATATTTCATAAACATAGTTGATGTCTAATATCACTTGTGATATTTGTTATCTAACATGTCTAATATCACTTATAATATTTCAAAAACGTAGTTAATGACTAATATCACTTGTGATATTTCAGAAACAAATAAGTATGTTTTTATATATATTATCATTTATGTATTTTTTGAATATTTTTATACTTTTCAGGTACTAGATGGTTTTTGTGTCTTTCATCGCAATAGACAAACACAATAATTGTTTTACTGTCGGTTTAAGGTTGCTTAAGAATGAAACTTTGCTCAAAAGTTGTATTCTTTTAGAATTTTTAATATGTAATCAATCTTATCTATCACTTGTGAAACTATACTCTTAGTATGAATAAAAGGGTTAAACCTCGTTAGGTGAATTCTTATTTTTGCTCAAAAGCAATGCTAAATTAAAGCAACACTCGTTTGATTTTGAGAATACGTCAAGTTTTTATTTTCATAGTTTGCTTCTTTTTTATTCATTGAGATGAGTTCAAGTAAAACACTATCTTAAAGTAAAAAATATAAGATAACATATCAACCATTTGATGCATTGACTTTGACTAGATCAATGGATAGATGTGGATGGCAATTTTATAAAGTTAAAAAGTGACATTTGTTTATCATCTGTGATATAACATTGTATCAAAGTTGAAAAGTATTTAAATGGCATGTCTTAGTCATTTTAGAGTAATATACTTGACGTATACAATAACAGTTAAAAGATTGACGTATAAAAAGGAAGCAAACTATAAAAATAGAAACTTGATGCATTCATAAAATCAAACAAGTGTTTGTTTTGCTTTTGATAAAAATAAAACATTATATTGCTTTATCACATGAATTTATTTATTTATTTATTTATCACTGGTGATATTACAATGTCATGGATAATAATTGTTAAGCCACGGGTGAATCTTAGTTGATAAAGGTTATATGTATTACCGGTGATAATACAATCTCAGGGGTAATCAATGTTAAGCCACGAGTGAATCTTAGTTGACAAATGTTATATTTATCACTGGTGATATTACAATATCAAGGGTAATCAGTGTTAAGCCACAAATAAATCTTAGTTAATAAGGTTCTGAAGGCGGATTTGACAAGTCTGAAGGCTGATGTTGTTTTTAAATAGTCTTAGAATATGACATGTGGTAATGAAAAGTTATGTATATATCACTTGTGATATTATACTTAGTGGTTAGGGGTTTAGAGTTTTCGGTATAGGGTTTAGTGGTTAGAGGTTTAGGTTTTTCGTATAGGTTTTAACGTTTATGTATATATATATATATATATATATATATATATATATATATATATATATATATATATATATATATATATATATATGCTAGTTTCATAGCCCGCTTGGATGGGCGGGCTGGTTTCATAATCATACTTGACGAATTCTAATTGGACGTAAATAAATCATCAATAACACAAAATATTTTTTTAACGAAATAACGCAAAATATATTAAACACAAATATTAAAAAGAGAGAATGTTCATGAATACATGTAAAAAAAACATTGTAGCATAAGTATTTGTCGAACATTACACATGTTGTGACAATACCGCCTATTATGGATCATCGAGTGCAGGGGCTCATAGCCTGGATAGATAGAAGTTGTCTTTATAGTAGGTCTTTGACTCCATCAATCCTTCAAACCATAGCCTCCAAGCAATTTCAACTCCTACAAATGAACTTTGACACAAATGCTTCACGATAATTAACAAAACTATACCCAAAACCAATTATATAGCTCGTTTAAGAGAAAACATATTAACAAAATTTAAGATAAATGCAGCCAAGGTTGGTGATTCTAACCAAATAAATAAAAGATAAAGTATTTATATATAATCTTCATGCCTTATTGTGTTGACTATTATTCTTTTAATAAATAATGCTCTATAAGCAAAATGGGATGGCTGTAGTGACCACCAAACCTTATAAAAAGGCATCTCCCAAACATGAAAATGACCACCCAACCTTCAAATTTAAATAGCAGAATTTGTAATGCATAAAACAATAGAAACATGTGTACGATACATGAAAAGTACATTCTAAAACATACTTTCAGCCATTGTTTCACCATGAAATTCAAGCTTCACAAAAATACTTTCTAGTGGCTGACTAACCCATGTGTTCAAAATTGGCATTTGATGATATTATAAACATTATTTTGCCACATGTCGCCAACCATGTGAAGTAATTTTTTTTGATGCACACTCAAGATGGTGGCCAAATAAGAACAAAGAAAGAGCTGCCATGATGACATTGGCAATGAACAGATCCAAGGTGCATTTCCATATCCTTTTCCAATATCCTCTACAAAAAATTTAGATGTCATACGTTGTCACACATTTGAAACACATATTTATGCATATATATATATAATTAATAATGAAAATGTTTATTAGATACAAATCACAAAGAGTAAGAATTGTTTAGTTGGTGTCTAGAAGCTACTTGTCGAAATGGCTTCATAACAATTAGCTATTCAATAACCGACAATATCAACATTTTAACATGACTAAGTGTAGAGAACTGATTGCCAGGAGATATGCACATCATGGCTTGCAAGTTGGAATTAACGGCCTCTAGCATAAATCAATTTTAGATTTTGTGCAATATATCAAACAATTAAGAAGAGTAGCGAGATATTATCATTATATATGTAGCTCACCATCTGTCACAGTCTCATCTTGATAGGAATTTTGTACATAACTTTGAACATATGATGACTGATGACTCGCTCTTGTTATTGAAGGACTTGAAGATGGCAGGCTCTCATCCTTGTCTTAGAAAAAAAATAGTCATTTGAAGCACTTTTATGGGTTATAAATATGTGGAGTCAAATCAGAAATTTGGTAACCTCTAGTAATTGAATGAGACGATAAGCTTGTATGGTTTGGTGTTGTTGATGCAACAACAAAGTGATCCTTAGGCTGCAAACAACACGTAAATTTGAATGACGGGATTGGTTAGCTCATATGTGATTAATTGAATAGAATAGCAACCAAGTGTCACTTGGTGATCTCCAAAGATAATTGACGACAATTCAAACCCACAACAAAAGTAGTCTTACATGATCTGCAACTTCTTGATTATCTCTGAAGATTAAAAAGGGATTTTGTTGAAAACTTCTCCACAAATTATAGTCGAACCTCTTCTCCTGAAAATGGGTTTTTGTAAATTAGCAAAAGGTGAATTTTATAATTCGAAAGTATTCAAATTGGACATGAACATACATCTCTTTATATGAATATCAGTGAGCATGACCACATGTACATCGGGTGCATCGAGTCCAAATGTATGTAACTTGTGTAAAGATTAGTGAGATTAACATGAAGAGATATACTTTGACTTGAAGCAGCCCCGACTTTTGGTCCAAAACTGTTGTCGCGTAAGTCGAGCATCTTTAAAAAGGTGCACGTACCAAGTGCTTCAGATATAGCAATGCCGCCTCCTAACCAATTAATTAAAAAGTTCTACATTACCTTAATTTTTTCAAAACAACATAGTAACTCATAATAAAAATTGAAATATCAATTTTTCCTAATATCAAAATAAAATTATTACCTTTATGGTGAGGCGTTTTATGTTTTCTGGGTCAAAGGTAGCACTTGATTATAGATGCCTTAAATTGGTCATCATATGCCTCTTAGATAATCCCTAATTCATTATACATTACACTTGATCAGCCTAATTTAATCCATCATAACAAAAAATAAAATCGGCTAACGCATATAAACTTTAGATACAATTAAAAATCAACTTCAAAAAATAACCTGGCTAAAATTGTCGATTCAATTGTTTCATCAGGACCCAAACTTCAGGTCATCATCAGTGGAAGAATTAATGTGGGGGCGATATTATGTTGATTTAATTCCATTTCATTGCAATTCTAGGTTGCCCCTTTGAGTTTGTACTACATTAATTAATTACCCATAATCTAATGCTAAATTCCTTTTATAGATCTGAATCAATAGACACAAATAAACATAGATTTCCATCTTAAAATATAATTAACACAATTGAAGCAGTGGTTTCTATCAGTGAGACCTTTAATCTAAAAAAATAACTAATAATCCTAAATTAAGTAAATGGTGATTCAAAACTCAAATCCATAATAAAATTCCACAGATGCATAAAAATTTAATCTTTAAAATCGAAATCAAAATAAAAACCCATACTGGAAATCATATTTTAAGGTTAAATTAATCGAATGCACATAATAATTAAAACCGCAATTGAAATTCAAACATACCTGATTTGAGATTGATAACAAAGTATTCATCATAAGAACCAAATAATTTATGATAAAACTGGAGTAAATATTGTACGATTCCAAATCAATACCTTTAAGTTCCTAAATGAATTTTATCATCAATTATGGAACATAGCGACTGAAGGGAATAATTAGATATTGTTAATATGATTTTCAAAATCAAAACAAATCATAGTGAATGAAGAAGATAATTTAGGAATGTTTGATTTGAATCGAACAATTAGTGGGTGAAATTGAAACGGAAGAAATAATGTGGGGGCGATATTATAGCAAAGGTTTAAGGAACTTCATAAATGTCTACAATACCCTCAGCATTTGCACTGTTATTGCCTAGTCACCAAAATGTTCCCATTTTGCCCTTTGAGTCAGCATTAAAACAGCCTAGTCAGCATGAACTAATTCATAACTTGTCTATATATATATATTTGCGACGTAACTTTATTTTTACATGTTATATTTGTTCGTAAATAGTTTTTAGGCTCAATATATGAAATATTCATGATTTATATATATAATTTTTTGAGTAAATTGCATAAATCGTCCTTAAAGTTTGGTCAATTTGCATGCTTTATCCTAAATGTTACGAAAGTGCAAGGATCGTCCCTGTGGGGAAACCTTTAGTGCAAGTATCATCCCTGCAGGGACGAAACTTGCACCAAAGGTTTCACCAAAAGTATTCCTATAGAGACGATCCTTGCATCAAAGGTTTTCCCACAAGGACGATCCTTGCACTTTCGTAACGTAGATGAAACATGCAATTTTGCCAAACTTTAGGGACGATTTATGCAATTTACTCTACTTTTTTTGTATCGTTGCAAATATGTATATATGATTTTTTTTTATCAAAGACCGGGTGGACCCGGTGGTCGAACCGGTTGAACCGGTGACTCGACCGGGTCGATTAGAGACCCAGTTTTCAGAACATTGGTTGAGACTTAAGCTTAAAGGAAACTACTATGTAGGGGTGAGCAAAACGAACCGTGGACCGAACCGAGAAACCGGACCGGACCGAACCTATTTTGGTCCGGTCCTCGTTCCAGCCTTTTCCTTATTTTCGGTCTTTGGTTCGGTTTTCGGTCCGGTCCGGTTCGGTCTTAACCATTTCGGTCCGGTGTTTTTGGCCAAGGTCGGTTTCGGTCCGGTCCGGTCTTGTTCGATTCGGTCCGGTTTTCAGACCGTGAACGCTCCTACTACAATAGGAGTTGATTTGCACACTCTTAATTTTGATTGGAACACTCATTGTACAAGCAGATAAAGTGAACTCTGGTACAACTTTTCAATGCACAAATGAGAGTGTCCCAATCAATTTTTAGAGTGTGCAAATCAATTCCCTACTACAATGGTATAAAAATATGGAATGCTTATTGGAAAAGAAAGAAAAGAAGAAACAGATAAGTAAATTCAGAGGAAACAAATATAGGATAACAGAAAATAATTCATCAATCTCTTTATTTTGGTTATAGAAAAAAAAATTAACTTTGATGAAACTAATCATCTTAAAGGGTCATCATGAAACATCCATTACAAATTTACAAGGATGAAAGACTTATACCAGATAACCAGAAATTATAAAACAGCACTGTTGCTAAGGTACAATGATGAAAAAAAAGTTTTTTACCCGAATTGATTGGCACACTTATGTTTTTTATTGGTACACTCAACTTTACGCATTACATAGTTGTACATTTGTAGAGTTGAGTGTGCAAATCAAAATAAAGAGCGTGCAAATCATCTCCCTTACCTAATTACTAGTATCATCTAGCTTCGTTGCAACAATTTCGCGACAACCCCTCAAAATCTGTTTGCCCCAAGCTAGATATGCAAGAAATTACAGCACCATTTTTCAGTTACACCACTAGGCTATCCAAAATATATGCAACTTTACAAGTCATGTTATGGTACACTAAATCTTTTGAAAACCTGATAAATGAAGACCATTTCGTCACTTTTCTTTTTACCAAATAATAACAATGTAGTATTTTTAACTTAAACTTCGTTATCTGGCCTGTTTGCGGCATTTGGTAGCAAGAGAAACATACTAGAGTGGCACATAAAGTAGTTTCAAACTATCAATAGTTTGGTAGCAAGAGAAACATACTAGAGTGACTCAGAAATATATCAAGTGCATGACATTAACGAAAAATCAAAATGAATTTTCTAAACAGCAAAATGCAATTTTGTGCTCGAAAACAAGCATGAAATATGATTGCTACTGAAAATTTGTACAGTAAATGCAATAATTTTTAAGAAGCTACACATTGTTGCTAAAAGTTTGTACAATCATTGTTCACCATTTTTTTGCAACTAAAAGTAATAAAAATCTATATCTTATTAGATTTTATACACAATACCAAAGGGTAATATACCTCTCACAATCAACCAGCAGAAGTTTCAACATCACTTGCATTCGCTGACTTGTCTTGATGCAGGTGAGCCGTAAAACCAGCATACCAAGCAACCCTCATGACCTGCACCCCAAGAACGAGCACCCACCAACACACCAAACCCCTAATCGTATGAACTGTCCAAGCTGGCGCACCAAGTTCAGCACCGAGCTTCAAACCCCTCATCAGCTGTAACACACGGTAAGTTTCATACACAACCGGAGTAATGAGCCAAACGGGTGACTCCCAGTGCCACGTTAGCATCTCAGTTAGCATCTGTACTGCAAGAAGCAAAAGATACGGTCCCAATAGAATTGCAAAGGATATCGTTGAAAGTTCTGGTTGAAATAGAGCCTTTTGAGAACCAAACAACATGATTAAAGGAATAATAAAACCAGAAATGGTTGCAACCATGTTCCAGAATCTGTACCCAAAATTGGGTCTGCTACGAGTCGGCTCTTGACTCTGAACGTTCGGACGTGAGCACGCGTCTGCCATAAGCAGAAACAACGATGCACCGATGTTGAATATGCAGTCAAGACCCGTTAATGACAAAAGGCTAGCGATGTTGGGTCCTAAAAAGATTGAAGAAATCGGCAACCAAAGAGTCGGGACCATTCCGGTTGCAAGAAGAATAGCCGGACCCACAAGCCACATTGGCCATCTAATGTACCCAACTTTTGAATCAAACTTTTTGGTATCTGTCGTTTGAGATTCGGCAGTTTTTGTTTCATCAGAGTCGCAAGCAGCTTCTGTTTCATCAGAGTCGAGAGTTTGAAACAAAGTGCTGGACCCCGTTAAAAACTCACCTTTGGTGGTATCATCTTTTGAGGCATAAGTGACAGGTGGAGGGTCCCACGAGGATGCACTTGTGCAGCTAATAGTGCGATGTTTTGTGCCTAAATGAGGAAAGGTGAACCTGTAATTTGCGGGTTTATAAAGTTTACGGTTTGTAGACTGGATTTTTGGAAGAACCATTGATGCCATTGTAGATGGAGGCCGTACAACAGAAGCCATTTTATGGTGTTTCAGGAATGTAATTTAAACGACTGCTACGGGGTTAACTGAAAAGTAAAAAAAATGCAACGTATGAAAATAATGTTAATAGACAGAGATATAAACATATTACAAATAATTATGTATTTAGCGTCTATCTTTTATTATTAAAGTATCGCACTGAATATTCTCATCGAGTAGGTCAACTCATATGGATACAAATCTTCAAAACCTCTTGCTAAATGTTACTTGATCCATAGTAGGTGTCACAAAATACATATATTTTAAAGTATACATTTACGGGGCCTCAAACTACACAAATTATGAGAAACGTATCATTTACTAAAACATATCGGCAACAATCCTTCAGCCATAATCTATTTTTTACGTCGGTACTGACCAACTTCTCCTAAACAGTAATGAAACATAGCATCATCATGAATAAGCTACTAATTGTCTATCGCCATAACAGTGGAGGCAACGTGGCTTAATGAAACGTTTTTAAGATTCATATGGACATTATCTTAACAGATGACAAATTCGGCAGTTGCTTTAGATAATCTCAGTTAATAGTCTCATTGAGCTGCGCACTTTAGGGGTGGCAGCAATTTGCTTTTAAAATCGTTCTTGCAGAAGTCACAACGATCATATGCCCATTTGAACTGATTATGAGAAAGACTATTGTTACGCTTTTCTGATTTATTAGGGGCCAATATAATCAATTTTAAATAGGTATTGAGCTTCTAAAAAGTTAATAAAAAGATGTAATTATACCTAAATCCCTAGTTTATTACTGAGTTATAACATACAAGATTTAAGGTGAGTTTGTGATAGACAACACTTGAGATGATTAATCACCCCCGTAAATAAACTAACTAAAGTTTCCTAATAGATTGGAGCGAAGGTATGAACAAGAATGATTAAAATTTTTTGGAGTTTAACTGGCTTTTGTGCTGTACTGCTGTGTGGCGTGGCATATATGGCTAGCAAAGAATGAATTCGTTTTCAACAACAAGTTCAAATTCCGGTCTCAAACATCGAATTGGATAAAGTTGAAATCATTTCAATGGATGGTTGAGCTGGGCTATTGTAACGCTGCTCAATTTCACTAGTGGAAGAGCCAACCATGGGTTTTCAAAGATGTAAGGCAAAGCTCATTTGAGTGTCGTGAGGGTTCTGAACCTTAATTTATTTTTGGGCATTCCTTTTCGACATAGCACCACGCCCCGACACGCTAGCGTCGTAAAGTGATTAACCATTATTGAAGGTAATATAAGTTTCTTTTTGCCAGAAAAAAAATAAAAAAATAGCAAGAGGAAGTAATTCTTTGGAGCAAGTTTTCTGATAATTTCATTCCATAATCAAAGTTACAATTAAACAGGAAAATGGTAATAATTTCTATCAGTTAATGATGCTTATCAACACTTCTTAACACCTTAATTCAATCACAAATAATGAGATCTAAATTTTTATTTTATATAATCTACTTGTGGATGATATTGATTAAAATAATACTACAGTAAAAAAAAAGAAAATAAAGCTTGATTATATGAGATTACCTGGTAAAAGAATTAGGGTTGGGTTTAAGAATGATGTCTGGGAGCATGAAACACGAATTGGTTCTGTTAATTTTGGTGTTTATTACTTGAGTTTCGATACCAAATGAGGTTGAGTAATTTACAAGTTTCATCCATTGACTATTCCTTTTTACGTTTTTATTCCAAACTAATTAGCTGGTGGAGTTGAGTGGGTCAAATCGAACTGAATTTCAATTTGTTTAGCATCAAATGTGTTAATTAATAAATTTTATACAATAAATCCATACTATTTTATAAAGCATTTAAGACATCTAAAATTAGAAGTTTTAAAATTTTTAAAGAATCAAAACATTTCTTGTTATGAAAGGATTTCAAAACTTGATAAATACTTGTAACCTCAAAAGTTGTAACTGTCTTATTAATGATTAAATAAGCGATTTAATGAGAAATAAATAAGTAACCACCATATAAATACTTGTAACATATAAAACTTAAAAAAAATTATTAATATACATTAAAATGTCAGTTATAAAATCTTAATATAAAAAGAAATCATTGTTTATTAAAGAATCAAAAAACTATAACACAAACTAATCATACTTCACACACAATAGATTCAGTCATCTAAGGTTCTTCTGCTCCTTGAACCTCGCCTAGCATCTCGTCGAAAGAATTAATTATACGGGAACTCGTTGCCGCAACGTGCGTGTACCAGTCAATTTTAACTTATGTTTCAAATATGCTATTTATGTCTTCTTTTCTTTTGTTTGGATCTTATGTTTATTTGGATACTAGTTTATTGACTCGTGAAATTCACGGAGCATTAAGAAATCGTAACAATGTTTTTATAAGAGATCGATTTGTGATATTACGTAAATAAATTACATGTTAGCCCCGTGAATAGAAAATATTAATACTAACTTACGATACATATAAATTATTAAAACGCTATAAAAGATATTTAATTTTTTATGATATCTTAGTTTGAGAATATATCACTTTGAAAAAAAAATCTAACAACAACATAAAAAATGACATTTAATTCACGAGGTCTTAAGAAGTCGTTGACAACGTTCATATAATAGACCGTTTTGTGATATTATGTAAATAAATTACATTTAGATGTATGAATAGAAACGGAACCGAACTTTTTGATTTTTGAAAAACAAATAACCGAATCATCGTTTTTAGTTTTCGTAGGTTATATTGGTTCTATTTTTTTATTTTTTATGTTTGGTTTAGGTTTTTTCGTTTTTTGTGCTCACCCTTAACTTTTATACTAAAACAAAATACTTTTTATATAATGTTTTTTGTATTTGATACTAAATTTTTTTATACAACTTGTATACAAAATCTATATACACAAAGTTGTGTAAAAGATAATTTTAATATCACACTTATATAATTAACTTGAATAATACACAAAAACACGCAAAGAATTATTTATTATTCTTCTTACTTTTACTCTCCAGTCCCTTCCCTTTTTCCATATCTGATATTCCCCTTCCCTTTACCTTTTTCTTTTCCCTTTTTTTTCTTTTTCCGTTTTTTCTTTTTTTTTTCTTTCCTTCTTTCCTTTTTTCTGATTTTTTTTTTTTTCCCTCTTTTTTTCTTTTTTTTTTTTCTTCGTCTTTTTCCTTTTGTTTATTCTCTTTTTTTTCCCCTTTTTTTTTTTATTTTTTTTTTTTTTTTTTTTTATTTTTTTTCCCTTCCAACTCTTATTTTTTTTTTTTCCTTTTTCCCTTTTCTCCCCATAATAATTCCCTTTGTGAAACTCGAAACATGCACCCTTGATATACTTAAACCATCTCCGCCATAACACATCATTCACTTCGCAAATTGTCTTCTAAAAATCATGTAAGTTTTTTTCTTAAAACCTTTTATTTGTTTCATATTCCAAATCGATTTAGATCTACCAAAATCATGTACGTTTTTTTTTATATATATCATGTTATTGATTGTTAAATCGTTATAGGAATAAACCTTAAGTTATGAATGTTTGTTTTTAAAGTATTTGTTAGAATGAAACTTTATTCTTATGTTGTACATGATTAAAAAACAGTGGGTTGTTTGTGATCAAATGATCCGCCGTTGCATAATATTTTTTTAGTTTGGTAAGTCTCACATGAAATAGTCTCTTCATTGTAATTATGTAAACTTTATGGTTTAGGTTTCGATTTCTAAAGTTTGTTAGGATTAGATGTGACAACCATGATTTGAGCAGGTTAGTCAAACCGTTAGTATTGACTTATGTGCCTGTTGCAATATATGGTGTATGTGATTCTGTGTGTTTAAATGAGTTTATGTGGGTTATGTGAGGTATTGGTAATCAGTCTATTGAGTGTGATCATCTCAATGAGATTGGAATGGTGGTGAAATTGGTTGAGTTTATTTTGTTCACTTTTGAGTGACAAGGAAATTATTATTGAGATTTGAGCGTTTCCGTGTTAAATGTGTAAGTATTATTACGTATACGTATTTTTGTGTTAGTAATCTAAGATAGGTTTAGATTTTAAGTGGTAAGTTAAGAAAAATGTAAAAGTTCTATTTTAGGAAAGTTAGGTTGAAAATGAAAAGTTAAAAAGTTATTTTTAAAAGTCTAGTGAATTTCGTTTAAGCAAAAAGGTATAGTCAAATAAGTTAAGGTTTTTATTAAAATTTAAGGTATTGTAAATAAATATGTAATTAATAAAAATAATAATACACACACACAAAGGGCCTAGTCGGCCGAATAAAAGAAAAAAAAAGAAAAAGAAAAAAAGAATTGTATTAGAAAACAAATTCTAATTAGGCTTTATCTAGGATTACTTTAGGAGCCTATAAATACAAAAAAAAAATCCCTAAACCCCTATTGTTGTTCGACCGATCTAGA
>BQNB010043188.1:16200-45655 GCA_026074375.1 Tanacetum coccineum
TATTATCATAATTACCTTTATACAAATAAGTCTCTAGTCATCATCTGTTCATTTCCAAATCTGTATCCAACATGATTAGCAACTCTCTTACAATTCATAATCATTCCTTAACATCACTCCGGCATTCAACTAAATCTCGGGACAAGATTTCTGTAAGGGAGGAGGACTATAACAACCCATAATTTTCTAGTATTTCATCAATGTAAAATCTACTTACTATGTTAAGTACTACTTTTTCACGGTAATAAAATTTTCATTTTATTCTATTCTATTACGTATCATAGTTTACATTTCTAAAGTAAAAAAGTTCACGCAACGACCTATGCCTATTCTATCTATGTTTACATCATGTAGACATCATAATATGTCAAGTCAACAATCTAATATCCATTTTATCATATACGTTATTCATCTAACGTAGTTTTCACGACGATAATACCAAATGAGCTTAAACCATTAACGTTTACGTTTAAACCCTAATTTCATGTAAAGTTAACATTCAAAATGAATGTACAATCAATCAAAGCACATGAACAAGTATCATAGCATCTTATTTGAATACATTTTCCCTCCAAAATAATGTACAAGTCCTTTAAAGCATAATGTACAAGTCATTAATGCACGATATCCAAAATAGCCGTTTTACCTTCGTTTTCCTAAGAAACTTGTACAAACTAATAAGTACAAGATGTAAGCAAGTCATGCACTTCATTTACACTTCATATTCATGAATTACACGAATTATAAACCAAGAAACCCTAAACCGAGCTAGTTTCTAAACCATGACCCGTTTATTGATTTTTATCCATTTTAAACTCGAACCACTAATCAAATAAAGTTGTAAACTCTTAATGTAAACATTACATTCCATATCCATCTTTATCACTTCATTATACATGAAATATAAGCTTAAAAACCCTAACCCGCGCCTAAATAAACCCGCGTACCTTTTTCTTAGTTTCTACCCATTTTAAAACTCAACCAAGCAAACACACACCACTATGACTAAGCTACTTCCTTCCTAAGCAGCACACAAGCACCTTACTTCATTTTCATGGTCACAAATGAGCTACATCCCCTCCTTGTTGTTCCATATCAGCCGCGACCACATGCACCCTCAAAACCCTTACCACCATTCATTCCTATCTCCCTAGCTCACCATACAGCAACCAAGCAAACGCCCACCTCCATGACCCTCCTACTTCACCTCTAACCAGCTTACAAGCACCTCCCTAAAATCTATCTCACAACTTGGTTACAAAAGCTCCATATCTTCTCCTTTGGCTCCAAGCTACCCGCGGCACCATAAGACCTACCATAAAACACTTCAATACTAGTTTCTAGCCAAACAAATCACATGAGCCTTCCGACCATCACCCTCTAGCTGATACACATGTCCCCTCAACCTGAGTACTAAGACTCATATGGCAACTCGTTCCATTCAAGTATAAATGAGAGCTCCAAAACCCTTCATTCTACTCCTCCCCCCCACATCTTCTTCTATAACCCATACTAGCAACATATCTCTGCTCAAGAAGCTCCTAATAAGTCCCAATAATAATAATCAAGAGAAGGATTGAAGCCTTGAAGCCCCGAAGAAGAAAAACCTAGGCCGAAAGAAGCGGATTTCAAACCCATTTCGACCCGTTTTCCTCCATTGTTAATCTTCAAAGCTCAAACCCATGTTCTATGATCTTGATACCTGCTCCTACACTCTTATAATGTTCATATGATCCTAAATATACTCTTGTTAAAGTTTTAAAACTCAAAAACCATGCGTTTTCTCTTTTTGATCCAAACCGTGCACCCGAAACCCTAATTTTGTGTTTTTCTTAAATCAAATCGTTATAATGGTTAAATGTTGTTATAATCTATTCTATTAAGTTAAACTAATGTTATTATAACCACTTTATCAAGTCTTGAAGGAATTTGAATTAAAAACCTACGCGTTTTTGTTATTTAACCCTAAAATAACCCGTTTTGATTTCTAGCTTAACGAATCGTTAATCTAAACTTTTGTTACGTTAAAACTTCTCATTTTAGCTTATACTAATAAGCTATAACCTGCAAATATCATTTGAAGTCTTAAAATAAGCTTGCATGGCGTTTTAGACTTGTTTTGCAAAAGTATTCCATGCAAGGGGTATATATCGTAACTTTCTGAAACTTATAACTAAAGGGACTGAAAATGTCATTTTATTAAAGTTATAACTATAGGGGATCTATTAATGTCACTATTCAAAAGTACATAGGTTACTTTGTACATACTTAAAACATAGGGTCTATTTGGTCACTTAACGTTCTTATCATTTTCCAATTATTGAACAAAACCACTTAAAAATCGATTATGTTATAGCTATTATCTAATTCATCGCATCGACGTCCTTTTAAAATCCTATCCCATCCTATAATCGTAACCACAATACCTAGAAGCCGTCATATTAAGGGTTTCATGCTTGGTATTATGTTCTGACTGAGTAGCAGGTTTACGATTTAAAGTAGCCCTGACTCTAACAAACGTTTACTAAATTACTTCTAAAATATGATGCCCCGAACGGTAATACAATAATTCCAAAATCTCTAATCAAACTCATAACAATATTAAACTCTTAGAACCAAAGTTCTAAAGTACAATCTTCCTAAGACTTGGCATATTTACTCAGGTTGCGTGACGTGGCTGTTTACTATCATTTTGTTATATCAACCTTCCTGTAAGATTGCGATAAGGTCATCAGCTTTCATTTTGGAATATTTATTACAACTACCTATTAGGTGAAGTTCAGTAACCTCGCCTTGTACTTATATAACAGTTTTATAAACCCGCGAGGGGATACCTGCTTGTACAAACTCTTTTACATACTCTTATCTATACTAATGTGAATACCTTTTCAAAGACTTAGTGAAGTCATAGCCGCGCTTTTACTTATTTACAAAATGCTTTAATAAACCCGCAGGGGACTACAATCTCATTTTTTAATATACACAAGTACTTAAAACTGATATTGTGAAGTTCATAGCCTCGCTTTTACTTATTTACATGCTTTATAAACCCGCGAGGGGGATACATGCTCAATTGTTTTTAATATACACAAGTACTAAAACCGATATCACATTGGTGAAGATTCATAACCTCTGCCTTTACTTATTTACATACATGTTTATAACCCCGAGGGGGATACATGCTTTTACAACTCTTTTATATACTTGTTTATCTTATAACAATGTATAATACTTTTCAAAGACTTAATGAGTTCATAACCTCACATTACATCTTTTAATTACTTTATAACCCCTGATCAACCATGAATGCAATTGGTTATCTGTATGCAATCCAGAATATAATAATTGCCTAAGTAGCTCCAGTAGCCAGTATTATACCATATCATAAACCATTAATTGCTTACGCGTAAAGCGCGAATATTGTGAATAGATCTATTGGGGGTGACGACTCCCGTTTGTATACCCATTCATAGGGTAGCCAAACGTACTATATTACCTAATAGGTAACCTTGGCAAGTTACCTTTCCACAGGGGACATCTGTTCCCCAACCAATGTCACTACGGTGATTTTCCCTGTTAATGTATTGGTGTCATGAGCTTAGGTGCAATAATAATGTTACCATTTTTCCATGATAATTGTATTCGTTGCAATTATTACCATTATGATGACTTGCATTCAACTGTTTCTCCAAATAATGTGTTATCCATGATAATGTTTGTTTTCCTAATAAATATTTTTTCCATAATAATGTTTGCTTCGTGCAAATGATACACTAAAAACTTGTTTTAAACTATTAATCATAACCTTTAATTTCACTCAAACCATGTGATTACCCGATTTTAGCATGTTTACTCGGGTAACTAAGCAGACCATGACCACGGAATGGTATTGACATGGAAGATGGCTAAAACTTGTTTATCATTTCACATTTTACGTTTCCTAGAGTTTGGGACCGTACGTATGCCTTTGTAAAACTCTATTTAAAAATGAATGATAACCGGTATCTTTTAAAAACGTCTCTTTTGAGTTCGATTTCTATTTTTGAGTCTTGATTCATGAAGTAATACCCCAGATTTAGCCTTTCGCTCTAATATATATAAAAATGGGGGTGTTACATAGTGGTACCAAAGCTCACGGTTATAGAGAACTAGGGTAAAACCTTAACTATAACTACTTTTCTTTTGCCATCAATATCCTCTGTGCCACTCCATTTCCCCAAGCATTGAATGTAAGAAATATTTCCTTACCAAATACTACGTAACAATTATAACATAATTATTTTTCTACCAAGTGTATTAGAGATGTATAATCATGGAATAAAGTAGACGTGTGAAAGTAGGCACTTATAATTATGGTGCGCAACTTAATTCATAAATGGCAACACACACGTGAATATAGTAACCTTATTAACCTAACATGAAAATCAGTTCGTAGCTAAGTATTCATATCTATTACCTAATCCAGTTTAATCATTCATCTAAATCTCGAGATGAGATTTCTTTAAGGGGTGGAGACTATAACAAACCCGTAAAATTATTATAGTATTTCAACTAAGTTAATATCTACTTATTATATTAAGTACTACTTTTTTCACGGGAATAAAATTTCGTTTCATTTCATTTTATTACGTAACATAATTTACATTTCTAAAGTAAACGAGTATCACCGCCAACAACCTATGCCTTTCTATCTAAGATTACATCAATTAAATGTCCAAAATATGCAAGTCAACAATCTAATTCCATTTTATCATATACGTTATTCATTAACAAAGTTTGCCACGACGCATAATACCAAATGAGCTTAAACCGTTAACATTTATGCCTAAACCCTAATTTTGGGTAATGTAAACATTTAAGATGAATGTACAAGTAATCAAAGCTCTTGTACAAGTAATATAACACAAGTAAAACAAAGAATAAAAAACATAAAGATAAAATACAAGTTGACTCATTTTTTGATTATACTTACTCCAAAATAAGGTACAAGTCTTTAAAGCATAATGTACAAGTCATTAATGCAACGATATTCAAAATAGCCGTTTTACCTCCGTTTTCCTAAGAACCTTGTACAATCCATCAAGTACAATTACAAGAAAGATCAAACACTTCATTTACCTTCCATAAATCAATCCATATTTTCATAATATTTCATGAAATGAAACCTAGAAACCCTAACCCGAGCAAAATACTACACCATGACCCGTTTCTTGATTTTTATCCATTGTAAACCCAAACCATTACTCAAATAAGTTGTAAGTACATAAATTACAACATCACAAATCATAATCCATCATCATTTCACCATTTTTACAACAATATACACGAATTAAATCAAAGAAACCCTAATCGAACCCTAATTTCAAACCATGACCCGTTTACTCATTTTCACCCATTTTGAACTCGAACCACCAATCAAAACTTGTTGTAAACTCTTAATATAAGTCTTGTGATCCTTAAACTATCACTACTAATCAAATGCACTCGAAAAATAACCAAGAAAACCCTAGTTCGACCCAATTCGAACCCACGACCCTCTTTGGCTTATTTTGACCCATTTTATCAAGCAACCAAGCAAACACCCACCTCCATGACCCTCCTACTTCACCTCTAACCAGCTTACAAGCACCTCTCCTAAATATCTAGCTCACAACTTGGTTACAAAAGCTCCACATCTTCTCCTTTGGCTCCAAGCTACCCGCGGCACCACAAGACCCCAAACAACACTTCAAGCTAGTTTCTAGCCTTATAAAATCATCATGTAGCCTTCCCACATCACCCTCTAGCTGATACATATGTCCTAACCTTGAGTACTAAGACTCCTTGGCCTCCAAGTTCCATTCGAGTATAAATAGAGCTCAAAACCCTTCATTCTAACTCATCCCCCACATCTTATTCTATAACCCATACTAGCAACATATCTCTGTTCAAGAAGCTCCTAATAAGTCCCAAGAATAATAATCAAGAGAATTATTGAAGCCTTGAAGCCCCAAAGAAGAAAAACCTAGGCGTACGAAGCGTTTCTACCCATTTTGACCCGTTTTCCTCCATTGTTGATCTTCAAAGCTCAAACCCAGGTTCTATGATCTTCATACCTGATCTCCTCACTCTATAATGTTCATTGATGAAGTTACAACCTAAATATACTCTGTGTTATAAGTTATAAAACTCCAAAAATCCAGCGTTTTTCTCTTTTCATCCAAACCGAGCACACCGAAAAGAAAAAAAAGAAACGAAGGATTCCCTAATTTTGTGTTTTTCTTAAATCAAATCGTTATAATGGTTAAATGTTGTTATAATCTATTCTATTAAGTTAAACTAATGTTATTAAAACCACTTTATCAAGTCTTGAAGGAATTTGAATTAAAAACCTACGCGTTTTCGTTATTTAAACCTAAAACGACCCGTTTTGATTTCTAGCTTAACGAATCATTATTCTAAAAGAAAAAAGATAATGGGGTAATAGAATTAGAAAAAATACTGCAAAATAAAAAGAATTGTTTGTTTACTTTACTTTTGTTACGTTAAAACTTCTCATTTTAGCTTATACTAATAAGCTATAACCTGCAAATATCATTTGAAGTCTTAAAATAAGCTTGCATGGCGTTTTAGACTTGTTTTGCAAAAGTATTCCATGCAAGGGATATATATCGTAACTTTTTGAAACTTATAACTAAAGGGACTGAAAATGTCATTTTATCAAAGTTATAACTATAGGGGTCTATTATGTCACTTTCCAAAGTACAAGGTTTACTTTGTACATCTTTTAAACTGAAGGACCCAAACATTAAAGAGTGAAAACTCCAAGGGTATATTTTGCCATTTTTCATTCTTAAGGGTCTAAAATATAACATTTTGAAAAAGTGTAAAAATGTGTTCAAAACCTTATAAAACATAACTTTAATTAACGCTTAACGTGCTTATCATTTCCAATTATTGAACAAAACACTTAATAGACCCCTATCGTGAATCTATATCGTACCACAATACTAGGGAGCTTCATATTAAGGGGTTTCATCTTGGTATTACGTTCTGACTGAGTTGCTAGGGTTTACGATTTATAGTGCCCTTGACTCCCCCAAACTTTACCTGAATGACTTCTTGAAATATGATGGCCCAAACGGTGATACAATAATTCCAAAATCTCCAATCAAACTCATAACAATATTAAATTCTTAGAACCAAAGTTCTAGAGTACAATCTTCCTAAGACTTGGCATATTTACTCAGGTTGCGTAACGTGGTTATTTACTATCATTTTTTTATATCAACCTCACAGTTAAGATTGCGATAAAGGTCATCACTTTCATTTTAGAATATTTTATTACAACAACCTAATCAGGTAAGTTCATAACCTCGCCTTTACTTATTTACATGTTTTATAAACCCGCGAGGGGGATACATGCTTGTTACAAACTCTTTTACATATTCGTTTATCTTATAACAATGTGATTACTTTTCAAAGACTTAGTGAGTTCATAGCCTCGCTTTTACTTATTTACATGTTTTATAAACCCGCGAGGGGGATACATGCTCAATTTTTTTTAATATACACAAGCACTTAAAACCGATATTGTGAAGTTCATAGCCTCGCTTTTACTTATTTACATGCTTTATAAACCCGCCGGGGAATACATGATCAATTGTTTTTTAATATACACAAGTACTTCAAACCATATTGTGAAGTTCATCAACCCAAGCCTTTACTTATTTACATGTTTTATAAACCCGTGAGGGGGATACATGCTTACTTACAAACTCTTTTACATACTTGTTTATCTTATAAGAATGTGATTACTTTTCAAAGACTTAATGAACATTTCAATCTTTTGAATACTTTATAAACCCGTATAAACCATGAATGCAAGTGTTTTCTGTATGTTATTCAGATATATTATTGCCTAAGTAGCTTCCAGTGCCATTATTTCCATATTAGGAACCATTAATTGCTTACGAGTAAGCGTGAATATTGTGAATAGATCTATTGGGGGTGATGACTCACGTTTGTATACCCATTCATAGGGTATCTAAACATACTATATTTGACCTAATGGGTAACCTTGGTAAGTTACCTTTTCCACGGGGACATCTGTCCCTAACCAATATCACTACGGTGATTTTCCCTGTTAACGTATTGGTGTCATGAGCTTAGGTGCAATGAATAAATGTTACCAATGTTTCAATGATAATGTATTCCGTTGCAATTATTTACTCATTATGATGACTTGCATTCAACTGTTCTCCATAAAAAGGTTCCTCCATGATAAAGATGTTTTCCATAATAATATTGTTTTCCATAATAATTGTGCTCGTGCAAATGTTACACTAAAACTTGTATTAAACTATTAATCATAAACCTATGAATTTCACTCAACCATTGTGTTAACCCATTTTAGCATGTTTATCTCAGGTAACTAAGCAGACCATGGCATGGACTTGAAGACAGGGCCTAAAAACTTGATTATCGATTCACATTTTATGTTTTAGATTTGGGACCTACCTTGTAAAACTCTGATTTTAAAATGAATGATAACGTATCGTTTAAAAAACGGCTCTTTTGAGTCGATTTTCTATGATTGTTATCTGTGGATTCATATGAAGTAATAACCCCAGATTAGCCTTCCGGACTGGCTATGGTTTATCAAATGGGGTGTTAGCAATAATTGGTGTAAATAAAAATAACAAACCAAATAGATTAAGTCCAAACAATAAAGAACAATGTTGCTAGCTACTTTCCCTACCATACCCTTGAAAAAGACACAAAATCATAGACTAATGCTTTAACACGGATAATGCACGCTTTGTTTGGTAGACACAAATTAGATGAAAGATGTCTTAATCAAAGATCAATAAAACAAACCTTAGTTGGCATTCCCATAACGGCCAACTCCTAATCATCCATAATATACATACTATACAACAATAGTGGCAATATCTCCCACTTGATACATAAAAAATACATAGTTGGTTTATTTCGACCAACTTACAACAAAACTCTACATCGTTGGTTTATAACACGTACCAACGAATAATCGACTTTCATAAATAATAAAATCGGTTAAGTTTAGATAAACCGATTATCTCACAATCCTCTCTTTTTTTCTCTCTTTTTGCATTTTTTTCTTTTTTTGATTTTTTGATTTTTTGATTTTTTTGATTTTTTTAACATAACTACTAGAAAATGAAATTTGGGTGTAAAATTTCACCACTTCACGAACATGATAAATCTGGATTTTTATTTCCGGATCAAACTAGTAAAGTAATAAACACAAGTAAAGACGCAACAATGTACACGAAAAATAAAAATACTTTACTTCACATTACCATTGCATTTGTGCAATCCCTTCCCAATCTAACCATAGATAGAAAATATGGCACACACGATCAAAGAAAACAACACTTTTAACACTAAGGCTACTAGCATCAAACCTAATAAGCCTTAAATCTACAGGGTAGGCAACGGTGTAAAGTGTAACAAAACAAATATTTGTGCGAGTAAGAACCAAAAGATACCTCAGCAGTTTATCTAAGGTTATCTTACTCTAGAAGAAAAGAGTAACAAAAGGGTTTTATATTGGAGGGTTAACTAAACCAATTGTGGTTAGTTAACTATCCACAATATTATAGGCGTTTTGTGTAACCTAGAAATTTATACTAGTATTAGAAAGGTCACGTCCCCTCTATATAATATAGTACTTATTATGGTGGTCTCGAATAGTACCAGCCAAGTTCTAAAGTTTACTATAGTCACTGGAACACTCATATATTTGTGGAATTTGGGTATAAATTGGGAAAGGGGCTTAATCCTCACAATATGGAAACAAGGGTTATGTGTGCAGGTTATGCAACTAATAATCTCACAAAAATATGCTAAAAATTTTAAATTTAAGCATAAATTAGGCATGTTATTGTAAAAATAAGGACAAATAGTTTTCTAATTCTCCTCCCCTCACTTGAGATATACAACGCCCACGTTGTATAAATATAACATGAAATACAAGAAATTAAAGAATTAGAACAAAAAACTCCCCTGAGATTTGCTCGGTATGATCCTCCATGTTGCGTATATGAGCAAGAATATGTGTTGTAAAGGCGTCTAAATATCAACATGACTACAACACACATAAATTCCAAATAATATGTACACACCAAATTCATCATTCGTTCAGTAAGCTCATGTATATATATATATTCAAAAAACAAAATCAATTCTATCTCCAAAAAATCGTTGGTTAGAAAATAAAAACAAAAAAGAAATCTGCACTGGAAGTCGATACGCCGTATCCATGTTTCAGGATACGTCATATGAAGACCTATAATAAAAATAAACCTAAGTACGGGTCAGGGGTCGAATACTCTGTATTCATAGTTATGAATACGCCGTATTGGCAAGTTTTACAATAATGTTTTAAGTGCTGAAAAATAAAATGGATAACTTCCAAGTATGATCAATACGTCGTATCCATTGAATTGGATATGCCATATCGATAACATAGGAAGATAGACTCAATAACAAAATTGAAAATACATTCTGGGTCGTCTCCCGGCAAGCACTTTTATTTATAGAAAAGTCTTTAAGTTAGACTTCCTTCAGCTTCACTCCATCTCATGCACGCTCACGTGTCTACGTGTGAGCCATCAACCGTCTTCGCATCCCTTATGTATTCGGTTCCCAAATTCAAGAATCCTTTGTAGAAACCTTTAATCTTTTGATACGAGTGCGAAATTCCATTCAGTTCGTCACGTATACTCACCTTTAGTAATGGTCGTATCTTGTTGCATGCTTGTTAGTGAGATGTTTAAACCTCAAATGTGAGTGGGCCATTTGGTAAGGGAATCCATCAAACCATCTTGCTTTAACACGTACTTCTTTACAAAACGGTTTCCCAACAATAACTTCTCCCATGTCTTAATCTCGGTAAGCATCCATATTTTCCACAACTACAAAATCAGTCACAATAGAAAAGTCTCCAACAAAAATAGGTGCATTTATAAAAGCTCCAACTACATTGTTCCTTTTATACTCAATTTTATCTTTCATTATTGAATTAAAGAACCTTTTAGACATGATGTTGATTGATAAAATGAGGAAAAATTAGCATTGACATGTTCAAAACCTATCATGCATGAAAACTACAAATTATAAGCGCAGTCAATAGGGATCTTCCTATCAAAGTTACAAAAACTAAGGTATTCATCAATTCCCTCAATCATCTCATCATCATCCCAAGTTTTGATTATGTCAATCATAGGTCTGTCAATGACTTCTCCTTCCTCAAATGTTGGACCTAAGTCATCTACCTCTTGATTTCTCATAAGCTCCCATCGTTTATTTAGATCATTTAGTTCAATATAGTCTCCATACTTGGGGTCTAGTAAACTATTTAAAAATAAAGCTTCTCTTATTAGCCTAGCTTCTAAATCAAGCTCCATTCATTCTCTTAGTCCTAACACATAAACTTTCTTAATTATGTTACTAGTAGGATTATCACTCTTAAACACTATTTTGTCGTTCCCTACTCTTAAAGCAATTCTCCTTTTAAACACATCCATTTTAGCATGAGCAATATACAAGAATGGTCTTCCAAGGATCAAGGGGACTTTGATATCCTCGGGCATGTCTAAAATAATAAAGTATATGGGAAAGACAAATTTATCAATTCCTACTAACACATTTTCCGCTATACCCTTGGGATGTTTTATGGTTCTATCAGCCAATTCAATGATTAATTTCACTAGAGCAAATTCACCTAAACCTAGATTGGTAAAGGTTATATAAGGTATAACACTAACGCTAACTCCTAAGTCAGCTAAGGCTTTTTCAAAACAAATATTATTAATATTGCAAGGTATAGTGAAACTCTCTGGGTCTTTTTCTTTCTGAGGTAGAGCGTCATCAAGAATTACCGAGTCATGCACGTTTATTGATGCTTTGATTTGATAACCCATCCTCGGCCTTTCCTTAAGCAACATCTTTAAGTTTCTAGCAGATTCTTTTTTATTTATCAATTCTCCTTGTACTTCCTTCTCTTCATAACTATCATCAATCAATCGACTAGGAAAAGGAATAATTGATCGACTTGGCTTGAAAAATTGCATTTTGTTCTATAGGCTTGATACGGCGCATCGAATGGGTTTGATATGGCATATTGAAGATGTTTCAGATTTAACATTAGTCAAAATTGACTTGACATGATCTCTCAGGTTTGTTTCAGTTGAACCATGAAGACTTCCAGATCCTCTTTCTTAAAGTAACTTGCTTATTTGCCTGATTTAAATCTCTAAAGCATTGACTGAGGCTCCTTGATTTTTGATATCAGCATCCGTTGAAGCTCAAATTTCCTTAATCAAATTAGAGTTTTCATCATGTCTTTTTACAAATTTAGCCATAAACTTGCTCAATGATTCATCCATTGTAACAATCCTAGAATTTCGAATTTAGAAAACGATGTCAATCTTTGACTTTAGGTCTTGGCTTGACTTATAAAAACGATCATCAAAATCACTTTTTCACGACTTAGAAATATAAACGAACTCTAAAGCAATTTGATGTGGAATGACATTCCTGACAACTTTTTAGTTTTGCCCGAGACCTGAAAACGAGCCGAAAAGGGCTAAAACAGCACCGCAAACATTATTCGAACAATATACAACGCGGACACACAAAAACAATTAAATTTGTTTTTAGTTATCAGTATTTATTTAATAAAAATATTAAATAAATTATTCATCATTTTTAATTAAAAGCGTTTTTGAAAACGCGACTATTCGAGTTGAAATCTATTTTATTTCGGACGGAGCGAAACCGGTTCATAAATTGAATAACAAATATTTTATAAAATGTTATAAAATATTTATGAAATATTATCAAATAAATAGGGGGGGGGGGGCGTGGGGTGGGGGGGCGGGTGGGGGGGGGTGAGGGGGGGGGGGTGGGGGGGGGTGGGGGGGGGGGGGGGTTGTTAATCGAAAAAAATGATTTAAGAAAACAATGGCGCAAGTTTCGAGATTTTGAATCGTTCGTAAGTCGCTCAACGATTGATCCGAACCGATATTTATAAAAGTATAATAAAAATGTTACACTTTTAACCCCCCAACTATTATAACTTTTCATTTTAAATATATATATATATAAACTTATACATCTTTTTTTTTCATTTTCACTCTCATATTACACACACAACTTAATAACACTCTCCCTCTCCACTCATCTTCTCCGGCGACTCCCCCACCACCGGCCACCGGCTGCCACCGCCGGAAAAGTTTTCCGGCGGGATTTTTCCGGCAAGACCAAAAAGACTCCCCACAACCCGATGTACTCGAAATCCCCACTACCAACTCCGCGGACCACGCGCCATTTTCCCGCCCTTCCCACCCACCGACCCCAGCGCCCCCCTTTTAGGTCCCTCACCCCTCTCTCCAACAGCCGCAACCCACCAAACCCACCACCGTCATCATCACCATCTCTCTCACCTCCCCACCTCCACCATCTCATTCACCCCACCACCATCGTAGCAGCCACCCCCATGGGTGCGCATGGTTTTAAACCGCCACCATCAGGGTGCGTTTTGGTTGTAGAGAGACACCATCAGGGTGCGTTTGATTCTACACGACAATGGCGAGGTTGGCTGTGAAACAACATAAAGGGGGTGTGCAGCGGGTTGGTTTGGTTCGTGCGAAGAACAACAAAAGGGGTGTTCGTGTGGGTTGACAGCAGGGGTGCAACGAAAGGGGTGTGGGTTTGTGGGAGTAAAAACCAACAAGGTGCAGTATGGTTTGTGTTAACAGCCGGGGGGTTGGGGCTAGCACAAATAGAGGGTGTGGTTTGTTTGGAGTCACGAAGCCGGGACAGCCACGGGGACACCCGGGTTTGTGGGTTCGAGTAGACCCGAAAAAGGGTGCGCGTGGTTTATTGTCATCAGACGAGAGTGGGTTTGGTTCGGGCTGTGGGACAGTCGGGTCGGGATGGGTTTAGCAGACAAGAGGGTGCGTTTGGGTTGGGTTATAAAACAGCCGGGGGCTGTTGGGTTTGGCTGTTGGAACAGCGGGTCGGGTTGTCGGGTTTGACAGCCCCACCTAGGGCGTGTTCGGGTTGAGTTGACAACCACAAGGGTGCGGTTGGTAGGCTGCCAAACAGCCTGTTGGGTTGGGTTGTTCTGGATTATAATCACAAAAGGGTGCGTTTGGTTTAGACATGAAAGCGCACAAGGGTGCTTTGGCTGTCAAAACAACAGCCCGTAGGGTGCCTTGGCTTAACAACCACGCACAATGGTGCGTTTGTCTGTCCGGTCGGGTGCGTGAGTTTAATTTGCGGGGACAGCTGGAAATAGCCGATGAAAAGGGCGAGTTGGATTGTTTTTGGTTTAAACACCGGTGGGCTGTTGGAGTTTAGCTGCCGAAAGCGGGGTGCTGCGTTTGAGTGTGTAGACAACCAGAAAAAAAGTGAGTTTGTTTAACGCGACAAATATAGAGAATTGTTTCATTTAATCCGATATATATATATGTGGATAAATCCTGTATAACATTGCGCGGGTCAAAGAAAAATACAATATATAATATTAAAACGACTGATATTAATGTATAAGTGATATTGGACATATTTGAGACGAGAGTTGGACCAAAAAAGGACCTTGACACCTTTTATTACAAATAATTAAATACAAAAAACGAAACATAAGATTCGGATACGAGACTTTGATAAGTTAGACCTTGGTTTATATAAAATATAACAAATTATATTATTATTTGACGGACGTTTTGATATAAAACGGGACTTCTAACTCCCAATAACGAAGAAACCTGGATCGAATCAGAAATAACAACTCTTCAGTTATAAAAATAGGTTATTTTTAATAAATATTAAAAATGACAGATTCATTAATTAAATGATTTGATCACTTCGAGGACCGTTTGCATTCATCAGCCGTTCGGGAAACAACTAAAGTTGTTCGTCATGGCATTTTACTTGCCGCGAGGCTTATCGCTTAGAAAATTAGATAAGTTAGGATTGGAACAAATAGAATATATTCCAATAAAATATACTAAAGGTATAAAGATTTTAAGACGCGCAAGTGGATTTCTCTCACATGTATAATAGACTGCATACATATAAAAAATATGTATATTTTCGTGTGTAACGATGTACGCATCGTTGATTGTAATTTAGTAACGTGTAAAATAATCGAACGACAGTAATTATAGTCTTGGTCGAGATTCGTTGCAGATTCAGTGGATAATTGGATTAATTGCTCGTAGGTCTTTAATCAATGTGAGTTCATAGCCTCGCTTATCAATCTTTTTGATTGTTTTATAACCCCGCGAGGGGAAACATGCTTGTCTAGCAAATTCTTAATAACTTGTTATCTTTATAAACAATGTGATTGTTTTAAAGGATTTTGTGAGTTTATAGCCCCACGTTTTACTCGTTTTACACATATTTGGGGTGAGAACATGCTTGTTTACAAATGCATTTACAGATTGTTTACGAATTTGATGACATAACTTATTTGCATAGTTTCGCTATGGGATACATTAAATTTTTGACTTATTTTTGGTCACAAATGCTACTTTACATTTGAAATAATTTTCGGATTAGCTTAGGCAAATGAACTGATAGCAATAAAACTACGCCCGGCCGTGTTCTTGGAGGGGACACCGGTAAACGGGAGTACATAATTTTATACATTACTAGCCCGGGTGTTTCCTGAAGGGGACACCGTTAACGGGATATATACGCATTACATTACTTAGCCCGGCAGTGTTCTTGGCGAGGACACCGGTAACGGAGTATATATACGCATTATTTGTATCCCTAGCCCAAATTATGGGTACATAGCAAGTCTATCGTCACATATCCGCGTCATAACTGTTAAATCACTTGGAGGGTGAGCAGCGAAAGTTATGAAATAGATCTATTCGGATGTGGATCGCCTGTTCTGCGTTGATTAGCGATCATTGGTAAACGAACATTATAGATCTAGTTCATTCGGGATTGACAACCCTCCCGTTCGGGGTGATTGTCTATAGCGACCAGGTAAACGCAGCCTGGGGGGGGGGGGGGGGGGTGGGGGGTTGCTTTATACATGTTTTTTTTCGGATCATTGGTTGGGGGACTACAGGGCCCCCCAACATACATACTTGAAACATTTTTGTGACATTACATCTTTCATGCAATACTTATAAACATCTCTGGGATAAGATTGACTTTGGTGGACCTAACATGTGTCATAGCATTCTTATAATCTAGAGATTTTTTTACATAATAACTGTGATATACCGTGGATTACATGTATATTTAAACTAATCAATGAACTCACCAACTTTAATGTTGACACATAAGCATGTTTTTCTCAGAGAATGTTAATGCTTGACTCTTTTTGATGTGCATTGGAGTCATTACATTCAAGCTTTTCATTGTGAGCAAAATAATGTGGACAAATGTAATATTAAATTCCAGATTTTTTATTTGAATCAACAAAGTTATTATTTCAAACGACACCTAAGGTCGTTCTCAATTGTATCAATGCTGTGTATTACGACGTAGCAACCCCATTTGTGTAAATTCCGCTGCGTTGTAAGTGATTTTTGGGGGTGTTACCAGATTGGATATCGTCAGAGCAATGTTTTAAAAGAACTAGGTTTGCATATTTTTAACACGCCATGACTATAACCGTTTTCACAAATAATTGCATCACAACAAACATTTTCAAAGTGCATACTCACTACTTGCTTATGTGCTTACATTACGTATTGCATTAAGTGCTTACGTGGCATACATATATATAATATATATGCTTGCATTCCTTTCGCGCATATCGTACAATTATTTATATAAGAGTTATCTATATAAATACCGGAGCGTTTCTTAAGACATTGTGGGTTGCACAATGGTCTCAATTATATGTCAGACATTGTGAGTTGCACAATGGTCTCAATTATATGTCAGACATTGTGAGTTGCACAATGGTCTCATTTTTGTTCTCAGACATTTGTAAGTTAAACAATGTCTCTAAGAATAATTATTTTTCTTCATAACTTTTATATAATATCGTATTACGCGAAAGCCGTTATAATTTTGTTACATGGAATTAAGTATGAATTTAAGTATTACAAGTCTTGTATAGGCGGGACTTGTAATATGAGGATTGATATGATAATTGCTATGTTAACAAAGCCGTCACAGTTCCGTTTGCACGGGATTGTGTATGAATCTAAGTATTGCAAGTCTTGTATAGGCGGGACTTGTAATATGAGGATCGATATGGTAATCACTATACTGATTTGTTTATAGAGATCTTTATTTATTTTTTATATCTTTAGATTGGTGGCTTAAGTAGGTTCTTTTTAGGCACCCCCCCACCACACACATGACCTTGATTTACTCTAACCGAGTACCTTTAATTATCTTGAACTATATATTGATCTCGACCTAGGCAGTTTTTACTTCCATGCTTCTAAAGACAGAGTTTTAAATACCTCGTCCAATACTCAGTAGAACTCATAGCATCGTCATGTCAAACTACCTTGAAGGTTATGAGAGTACGCGTAATTGCGCCGGGAATTATTAAGTAGGATGATTTTATAATCTGTTATTTAAAAGGAAAAAAAAATTGGGGACCCCCTCTTCTATTTAAATAAAAGAAATTATAAATCACCGAAACCAGAAGTTTATAACATTTCTTACTTACATAAATTTGGACGCTTCCCTTTATGTAAATAAGAAATTTATAAATGAGTGGCTTAATTGAATCCGATATGACACGATTATAAACCCTGAAATCGATAATCATCAGAATCATCCGTTAAACAAGGTTTTGAAGCACAATAGTGTCGTGCCACTCAGCAAAATCTTAAGCGCCGTCACTTCCAATGGAGCTACTACCCTATCTCATTTTAAATTATTACTTAATGACATTAGCAAGATCTTGCAATCACGAACTGGCTGTGAGCTACCAGACTGAGTGCAATATCATATTGACGTTCTGGAGTCGCTACTCTAGTTGGTCCGGATGCGGTCCTGACTGATACAACTTTATCCATAAATAATGCAACTCCTTTAAAACGAGTAAATCAACCTATCGAACGAAACAGATATTGGACTGATTCCTTTCGGCCACTAGTAGGAAGGACGTAGTCGCGGGACAAGATCCTAGTACTAAAAGCCAAGAACTTGTACAGAGGGAGAAATTTGTAAGGGAGCAGATTTGGAACGTGCTTGAATGAGAGTAGCACTGATTGGTGACACTGCCGGGAAGTCCCAAGCAAGGAACACAAAAGCAAAGCGTTGAGCATGAAGGACAAGCATACAATAATTGTGTCTGAGTAAGACGGGATGTTCGAATGAGAGCGATATCCATTGGTGTTAATCTCAAACATAAAACTTGTGAGCATATTTTTTCTAACATAATCTACCTTGATGGATTATATGATCCTGGGCTCAACTAGCCAAATTTTTTGTATGTTGAGAAAGTGTCGAAACATCTAATCTTGCTGAAGAAAGTCTATCATCGTCATGCTTAAAACAGGTTTTTATCAGAATTTTAAACCTTTTCTCGGTCACCCAATCGGATAACACAAATTAAACTCGGGAGAGATTTCTTAAGGTGTAGGTATACTGTAACATCCTCGAATTGTTCGAATTTATCATGACGATGTCATCTTTGACTTTAGGGTCTGCTTGACTTATAAAACACGATCATCTAAATCACGTTTATCAGACTACCGAACCTACAGCAATTTGATGAGGGAATGACATTCCTGACAACTTTTTAGTTTTGCCCGAGACCTGGAAACGAGCCGAAAAGGGTTAAAACAGTACCGCAAACATTATTCGAACAATATACAACGTGGACACACAAAAACAATTAAATTTGTTTTTAGTTATCAGTATTTATTTAATAAAAATATTAAATAAATTATTCATCATTTTTAATTAAAAGCGTTTTTGAAAACGCGACTATTCGAGTTGAAATCTATTTTATTTCGGACGGAGCGAAACCGGTTCATAAATTGAATAACAAATATTTTATAAAATGTTATAAAATATTTATGAAATATTATCAAATAAATACTCATTTTTATCAGAAAAATGATTTAGAAAACAATGGCGCAAGTTTCGAGATTTGAATCGTTCGTTAAGTCGCTCAAATGAGTCCCGAACCGATATTTATAAAAGTATAATAAAAATGTTACACTTTTAACCCCCCAACTATTATAACTTTTCATTTTAAATATATATATATATAAACTTATACATTTTTTTTTCATTTCACTCTCACATTACACACACAACTAATAACATCGCCCTCTCCACTCATCTTCTCAGGTGACTCCCCCACCACCGGCCACCGGCTGCAACCGCCGCCTGAAAAGTTTTCCGGCGGATTTTTCCCGCAAGACCAAAAGACTCCCCACAACTCCATGTACTCAGATCCCCCACTACCACTTCGGCGCCACGCTCCATTTTTTCCCCTCCCTCTCCTCCAACACCGCAACCCACTCAAACCCACCACCGTCTTCACACCATCTCTCTCACCTCCCCACCTCCACCATCTCATACAACACCCACCACCATTCGTAGCACAGCACCCTCCCATGGGTGCGCAAGGTTATAAACCGCCACCATCAGGTGCTTTTTGGTTGTAGAGAGACCACCATCAGGGTTTTTGATTCTAACGACAATGGCAGGTTGGCTGTGAAACAACATAAAGAGGGGTGTGCACGGGTTGGTTTTGGTTCATTGCAAGAACAACAAAAGGGGTGTTCGTGTGGAGGTTGACAGCAGGGAGTGAAGCGTAAATGGGGTTGTGGGTTTGTTTGGAGTATAAACCAACAATGTCATGGGTTTGTGTTAACAGCCGGGGGGTTGGGGCTAGCAACAAATTAGGGGTGTGTTTGTTTGGGTCTCGAAGCCGGGACAGCCACGGGGACACCCGGGTTTGTGGGTTCGAGTAGACCCGAAAAGGTGCGCCGTGGATTATTGTCATCAACGAGAGTGAGGTTTGGTTCGGAGGCTGTGGTAACATCGGGTCGGGGATGGGTTAGCAGACAAGAGGGTTGCGTTTTGTGTTGGGTTATAAAACAAGACCGGGGGCTGTTGGGTTTGGACTGTTTTGGAACAGCGGGAAATCTGGATGTCGGTTTTATGACAGCCCCACTAGGGCGTGTTCGTGTTGAGTTGACAACACACAAGGGCAGTGGGGGGGGGGGGGGGGCAGGATTGGTAAGGTCGTCTGCCAACAGCCGAGGGTTTGGATTTGTTTGTGATTATAACACAAAAGTGTCTTTTGTTATAGACACAGAAACGCACAGAGGGACGTTTGGCTGTCAAAACATCCCATGGGGTGTCGCCTTTGGCTTAACAGCCACGCACAAGGGTGCGTTTGGCTGTCCGGGTCGGGTGCGTGAGTTTAATTGCGGGGACAGCTGGGAAATAGCCGAGAAAAGGGCGTGTTTGGTTTGTTTGGTTTAAACAGCCGGGGGCTGTTGGGTTTGGCTGCGAAAGCCGGGGTGCGTGCGTTTGAGTGTGTTGACACCGAAATAAAGTGAGTTTGTTTAACGCGAAAATATATAAATTGTTTCATTTAATCGATTTATATATATGTGATAAATCCGGTATAACTTGCGCGGTCTAAGTAAAATACAATATAAATATTAAAACGGGACTGATATTAATGTATAAGTGATATTGGACATATTTGAGACGAGAGTTGGACCAAAAATGGACCTTGACACCTTTTATACCAAATAATAAATATCAAAAATCGAAACATAAGATTCGGGATTCGAGACTTTGATAAGTTAGACTTTGGTTTATAAAATATAACAAATTATATTTTGACGGACGTTTTGATATAAAACGGGACTTCTAACTCCCAATAACGAAGAAACTGGATCGAAATCAGAATATACACTTTAGTTATAAAATAGGTTATTTTTAATAAATATTAAAAATGACAGATTTATTAATTAAATGATTTGATCACTTTCGAGTCCGTTTCAGCCTTCCGGCGAAACACGAAAGTTGTTCGTAATGGCATTTTACTTTGCCGCGAGGCTTATCGGCTTTAGAAATTGAGATAAGTTAGGATTGGACGGAAAATAGTATATATTCATAAAATATACTAAGGGTTAAGGTTTAAAGACGCGCAAGTGGATTTCTCATCACATGTATAATAAGTATACATATAAAAATATGTATGATTTCGTGGTAACGATGTACGCATCGTTGAATTGTAATAGTACGTGTATTTAATCGGACGACGTAATTATAGGTCGTAGGTCAGAGATCGTTTCAGAACAGTGTGATTTAATTGGATTAATTGATCGTGGTCTTTAATCAATGTGAGTTCATAGCCTCGCTTTTCAATCTTTTGAATGTTTTATAACCCGCGAGGGGGATACATGCTTGTCTACAAATTCTTATACTTGGTTATCTTATAACAATGTGATTGTTTTAAAGGATTTTGTGAGTTTATAGCCCCACGTTTTACTCGTTTTACATATATTTGGGGTGAGAACATGCTTGTTTACAAATGCATTTACAGGATTGTTTACGAATTGGTTTACATACTTATTTGCATAGTTCGCTATGGGATACATTATTTGACTTCATTTTTGGTCACAAATGCATACTTTACATTTGAAATAATTTCGGATTAGCTTAGGCTAATTGAACTGATAGCAATAAAACTACTGCCCGGGTGTTCTTGGAGGGGACACCGGTAACGGGAGTACATATTTTTACATTACTGCCCGGGTGTTCCTGGAGGGGACACCGGTAACGGGAGTATATACGCATTACATTACTGCCCGGGTGTTCTTGGAGGGGACACCGGTAACGGGAGTATATATACGCATTATTTGTATCCCTGCCCAAATTAGGGTACATACAAGTCTACGTCACAGCGTCATGAACTGTAAATCACTTGGAGGGTGAGCGCGAATGTTATGAAATAGATCTATTCGGATGTGGATCCCTGTTCGGGTGATTAGCGATCATTTGGTAAACGAACATTATAGATCTATTCGGGATTGACAACCCCCGGGACGGGTGATTAGCTATCACCAGGTAAACGAACGTTATAACATGTCGGATCATTGTTGGGGACTACAGGGCCCCCCGACACATACATACTTGGAACATTTTGGTGACATTACATCTGTCATGCATTACTTATAAACATCTTTGGGATAAGATTGGTACTTTTGATGACATAAAATGTGTTATGCATTCTTTATAAATCTTTGGGATTTTTACATAGTACTGTGATATACAGTGGGATATACATGTATATTTTACTAATCTGATGAACTCACCAACTTAAAGTTGCACTTTTAAAGCAAGTTTTTCCTCAGGTAATTAGATTGCTTGGACTATTTGAGTTCATTGGAGACTTACATTCAAGCTTTTCATTGTGAATGTCAAATTGATGGTGGACAAAATGTATAATTAATTCAGATTTTTATTGAATCAACCAAATGTTATTAATCCAACGACACCTAGAGGTCGGTCTCAATTGTATCAATTTGCTGTGTATTACGAAGTAGCACCTCATTTGGTATTCCGCTGCGTTGTAAGTGATTTTTGGGGGTGTTACAGATTGGTATCAGAGCACTGGTTATAGAGAACTAGGTTGCAAATTTTACCCTAAACTATAACCGTTTTCACAAATAATTTGCCTTACAACAAACATTTTCAAAGAGCATACTCACTACTTTAACTTATTGCTATACATTACGTAGCATTAAGTGCTTACGTGCATACAAATATATAATAAAGATGTCTGCATTCCGTTCGCGCATATCGACAATTATTTAATTAAAGTTATACCTATATAAATACCTGAGCGTTACTTAAGACATTTGGGTTGCATAATGGTCTCAATTATATGTCAGACATTGTGGGTTGCACAATGGTCTCAATTATATGTCCAGTACATTGGATTCACAATTGGTCTCATTTTTCTCTAGAGGAGAATAAAAAGAGGTGTGAAAGTGTATAGGGGCATTGTAAGATTTAAACAAAGTACTCTAAGAATATTAATTTTTCTCATAACTTTAATATAATAATCGTATTACGCGAAAGCCTTCTAATTTGTTACATGAATTAAGTATGAATTTTAAAGTATTTACAAAGACTTGTATAGGCGGGACTTTGTAATATGAGGATTGCTATGATATGTGCTATGTAAACAAAGCCGTCACATTCCGTTTGCACGGATTGTGTATGCACTAAGTATGCTAGTCCTTGTAAGGCGGGACTTGTAATATGAGGAACGATATGGTAATCACTATACAGATTTTTGTTTCATAGAGATCTTTACCTTATTTACTCACCGAGTACTCTTTAAATTATCTTGAACTTTATTTGAATCTCTGCCTGGCAGTTTTTACTTCAGCCTCTATAGACGAGTTTTAAATCACTCGTTCCAATACTCCATTGTAGAACACCATGAATCCACCGTATCATAGGCTTTTTGGATATCAACTTTGAAGGCACACCTAGGAGAACCACGATCCAAATGGTAGTTATGCATCAACTCTTGAGTAAGAAGAATATTGTCAGAAATTCTTTGATCCGGAACAAAGGCGGATTGATTTGGACTAATAAGCATCTTTAAACTCTCTTTGATCCGGTTAGATATAATCTTTGTAACACACTTGAAAAGAACATTACAACACGATATAGGACGATAGTCATTAATGCGGGTAGGCGACTTTACTTTTGAAACAAGAGCAATAATCGTGTGGTTAAGCTCTTTTAAAAGGTTTCCATTAGTAAAGAATTCTTGGATTGCATTAGTCACATCAGCCCCGACAATATTCCAACTTTCTTTAAAGAAACAAGCAGTGTACCCATCCGGGCCAGTAGGGGATTAATCATACCCATAGAGAACATAGCATCCTTAAACCTCATTAGCATTGACACAGGCACGAATCCATCTCCCAAAGCTTTAACCGGGTCAAGTTGAGTAGTAATAAGGTCATTAAAATCAATAGGACCAGTAATACCTGATTGACCAAGGAAGGCCTCATAATGTGATACAAAAGCAGAAGGAACACCTTCCCTAGTGATAAGATTACCACCCATATCAGTAATAACATCAATACGGTTACGGCTTATACGCCCTTTAACAGACTTATGAAAATATGTTGAATTAGAGTCACCAACATGAAGCCATTCCACCTTTGCTTTTTGCTTAAGAAAACGCTCCTCCACGATAAGAGCATCTGTAAAAGCACGAACATAACAAGCCTCCTCGTCACGTAATATCTGATTAAAAGGATCAACATCAAGGTCTTTTTGCACACGTTCCACTTCAACACGTAACCTATTAACATTCTCATGAAGGTTACCTTTATCATAAAGAAGTTTCCGTAGAGGCTTCTTTAGAAATTTCAATTTTTTTACCACTGTAAACATGTGAAACCCACGGGCAGTAGAACTCCAACCATCCAAAACAATTTCTTTAAACCTATGGAAAGTAGTCACCACATTAGAGAACTTAAAAGGCTTCGTGTAACATCCGAGAATTTTCGAATTTAGATGACGATGTCAATCTTTGACTTTTTAGGGTCTGGCTTGACTTATAAGAACGATCATCTAAATCACGTTTTCACGACTCGGACTCTAAAGCAATTTAATGTGGAATGACATTCCTGACAACTTTTTAGTTTTGCCCGAGACCTGGAAACGAGCCGAAAAGGGCTAAAACATGCACCCAAACATTATTCGAAACAATTACAACGCGACACACAAAAACAATTAATTTTTTTTTGTATTTATTTTTTTTTTTTTTTAATTATCATATTTATTTAATAATAAATTATGAAATAAAATTAATCATCATTTTTAATTAATAGTGTTTTTTGATACGCGACTATTCGAGTTGAAATCCATTTTTATTTCAGAACGGAGCGAAACCAGTTCACCAAAAATGAATAGACAGATATTTTTATTTAATGTTATAAAATATTTCTGAAATATGATCAAAAGATAAATACTCATTTTTTCTCCAGAAAAATGATATAGAAAACAATGGCGCAAGTTCGGAGAATTGAAGCGGTCGTTAAGGTCATCGCTCAAATGAGTCCCGAACTCCGATATTTAATAAAAGTATAATAAAAATGTTACACTTTTAAAACCCCCAACTTTTATAGACTTTTCGTTTTAAAAATTTTATATATATATAACTTAATACATTTTTTTCATTTCATTTCTATCTTTTACACACACATCTCTCTCACCTCTTCTTCTTCCCCAATTATCCGGCCACCACTCCCCCGCCGCCGGCCACCACTCGCCGCCGCCGGAAAACTTTTCCGGCGGGTTTTTCCGGCAAGACCAAAAAGACTCCCCACTACCCGATGTACCCGATCCACCACCCCACTCTCCTCCACGCGCCGTCTTCCCTCCCCATCCGGCAACCACAGCCGCAACCCATCACCACCATTATCAACTCGTCGTTCGGTGTAGTTTTTGGCCAAGAGGGGTGCGGCTGGTTTATAAAGAAAACACCGAAGGGGTGCGTTGGATTTATAACAGCCGGGGGGGGGGGGGTGTGAGTTGGGTTGGGTTTAGTACCGACGAAGGGATGTTTGTTTGTGAGTTTGGTGGCAAGAAAAACCCGCAAGGGGTGTTTGTTTCGTGTACCAGCCGAACCACAAGGGTGCTCGGTTTGGTGTTATAACAACAAGGGGTGCTTGTTTTCGGTTATAGCCACGAGGGGGCGTTTGTTTATGGAAGTAAAAACAGCCGGGGCGAGGGGGTTTGATTGTGAGTTTAGCACCGGTGAGGGTGCGTTGGTTTTGTGTTCAAAACAGCCGAGAAAAAGGGCGTGTTTGGTTTGTTTTAGAAATAAGGGTGGGTTTGGTTCGTGTCGTCATGGCTGTCAAACAGCCGGGGGAGAAGGATGTCGGGTTTAGTTGCAACAAAGTGAGTCGGGTCTTGGCTGTGGGACCGGCTGGGGACAGCCGGGGTGTCGGGCTAGGCTCGGGACAGCCGGGGGTTGTTTGTTTGTCCGGGTTGACAGCCGCCACTATGGTGTGGATTGGGTTGTCGGGTTTGGTTTGTAACAGCCCCTCTAGGGCGTGTTTGAGTTGGTTTGGGATATAACACAAAAGGGGGTGTTTGGTTTGGCTGTCACGCCGCCCAAATAGGGTGCGTTTGGTTTGGACAGAAACGCACAAGGGTGCGTTTGGCTGTCAAAACAGCCGGGGCGTTGGGCTGTTGGGTTGGCTGCGAAAACAGCCGGGGTGCGTGCGTTTGAGTGTGTTGACACCGAAATAAAGTGAGTTTAAGTTAACGCGAAAATATATTAAATTGTTTCATTTATTTGATATATATATAATGTGATGAAAAATATTAAATTGCGCGGTCTAAGTAAAATACGATATGAATATTGAAACGAGACTGATATTAATGTATAAGTGATATTGGATATATCTGAGACGAGAGTTGGACCAAAAATGGACATTGACACCTTTTATACCGAATAATAAATATCAAAAATCGAAACATAAGATTCGGGAATCGAGATGTTGATAAATTATATTTTGATTTACAAATATAACAATTATAATTATAAACGATGTTTGATATAAAACGGAGGGACTTTTAAGTTCAAATAAACGAAGAAAACTGATCGAAATCGGAATTATACACTTTATAGAAAATAAGTTATTTTTTAAATAATATTAAAAATGATCAGATTTAAATAATTAAAATGATTTGATCACTTTCGAGTCCCGTTCAGCCTTCCGGCGAAACACAAAGTTGTTCGAAGAATGGCTTTTTCCTTTGGCCCGGCGAGCTTATCAGCTTTAATAATTGGAGATAAGTTTATAAATGGACAAAAATAGTATATATTCAAAATATACTCAGGGTTAAGGTTTAAAGACGCGCAAGTGGATTTCTCATCACATGTAATATTGACGCTTACATATAAAAAAATATGTATGAAGTTTGAGGTAACGATTACGCATCATTGATCGTAATTTATACTGTATTATAATCGAAACGACATAATTATAAGGTTCGGGTCGAGATCGTGTGCAGATTCGAGTGTGAATTAAGTGGATAAATGACGTAGGTCTTTAATCAATGTGAGTTCATAGCCTCGCTTTTCAATATTTTGAATGTTTTATAACCCGCGAGGGGGATACATGCTTGTCTACAAATCCTTATACTTGGTTATCTTATAACAATGTGATTGTTTTAAAGGATTTTGTGAGTTTATAACCCATGTTTTTACTCTGGTTTTACATATACTATGGGGTGAGAAAACAAGCTTGTTACAAATGCATTTACATGATTGTTTACAAATTGGTTTACATACTTATTTGCATAGCTCGCTATGGAATACATTATTTGACTTCATTTTTGGTCACAAATGCATACTTTACATTTGAAATGATTTCGGATTAGCTAAGGCTGATTGAACTGATAACAATTACATTACTGCCCGGGTGTTCTTGGAGGGGACACCGGTAACGGGAGTATACATATACGCATTATTTGTATCCCTGCCCAAATTAGGGTACATACAAGTCTACGTCACATGCGCATGAAACTGTAATCACTTGGAGGTGAGCGCGAATGTTATGAAATCGATCTATTTCGGTATGTGGATCCCTGTTCGGGTGATTAGCGATCACTCAGGTAAACGGAACATTATGAGATCTATTCGGGATTTGACAACCCCCGTTTCGGGTGATTAACTACCAACGCAAGGTAAAACGAAACTTATAACATGTCGGATCATTGTTGGGGATTACAGGGCCCCCCAACACATACATACTTGGAACATTTTGGTGACATTACATTTGTCATGCATTCTTTATAAAATCTTTGGGATAAGATTTGGTACTTATGGTGATATAAAATGTGTTATGCATTCTTTATAAATCTTTGGGATTTTTACATAGTACTGTGATATACAGTGGATTACATTCATATTTAAACTAATCTATGAACTCACCAACTTTAATGTTGACACTTGTAAGCATGTTTTTCTCAGGTGGATTAGATGCTTGGACTATTTGATGTGCATTGGAGTCTTTACATTCAAGCTTTTCATTGTGATGCAAATTATGGGACAAATGTATTATTAAATTCAGATTTTTATTGAATTAACAAATGTTATTATTCAAACGACACCTAGAGGTCGTTCTCTTGTATCGTAGAACTCCAACCATCCAAAACAATTTCTTTAAACCTAGGGAAAGTAGTCACCACATTAGAGAACTTAAAAGGCTTCGGGTACGTCTTATTCAGAACTGGAATACGGAGAACCGCTGGAGAATGGTCCGAGATACCATACGGTTGAAAAACCGCATAGTTGCCAACAAAATCATTGCTAAAAGCAACATTCGCCATCACCCGGTCAAGTTTTTTAAGAATACCATCAGAACCTTGAGGCTTCTGGTTCCATGTGAATTGGAGACCAGCCCGAGGAACGTCCAAAAGCTCAATCTCATCAATACAATCTCTAAACTCACGCATAGAGATGTCCATAACAGAAGAACCAACCAAAGTATCCTCAAAAAATAGGGCAGCATTAAAATCACCAAGAATGCACCATGGACGATCACGAATGAAGTGTTTATGCATCTTTAAACTGTTCCAAAGACCCCGTCTATGAGTGTACCTGTTATGAGCATAAATAAACGAACAAAACAATTCTTTCCTCTCCGCCTTGATCCAAATTCTAGCATGCAGAACCTGGTCACTATGGGAAATAATACTTGTATCAACAACATCAGAATTCCAGCCTAAAATAATACGAGTGCCCTTAAGACAACTAGAACTATTTGAGGCCCAATTCCAATGTCTAAAAACCCGCTGACATGTAGTATCCAAACGAGAACTAGCAATATGGGACTCAAGAATCGCACATCAACGAGCAAGATTATTAGCAATGAAACACATTACCAACCTCCTTGCGTTTCGGGACAGGTCATCATGTATCCCCGGTTGTTCCAAGAAGCGACACTAATCATGGAGAGGTTCATTCCAAACTCATATCGGGCATAACTTACTTGTTTTTAAGAATTAGAAGTCCTAATTTATACCAAAACGAACATTAGAACGACCTCTATCATATTAGACCACAAAATCTCAGTTTACAACATCACAAATTGGCTGAATTTTACGCCCAACATTCTGACCTAATCGGCTAACTTTCAAACCCTTCAAAATCAACTCAAACATCGCCAAACTCCTACTACTAACCTATTTCTTCTACTAGATCATCAAAATTACCAATAACACCAAAAATCATAACATGCATTCTAATTCATAGATTCTTAAACACAATCAACCTACATGCAAGTATATATAAAATCAAACAAAGTAAAAAGGGAATTAAGAGGCTTACAATGCTAAATAAAGTAAAGAAAAATCGACAATATGAAACCCTTGTGGGTTTGATGACTTGGCCGAATACCACAAGGAC
>BQNB010043189.1:0-45654 GCA_026074375.1 Tanacetum coccineum
GAGATTGTTAGCCTGCGTTTTTAGTAAAGTGACGATCATTATATATTCCCAAACCTTGTATAGGCTAGTGTTAATTTTTGGGAATATCCTAATCTAATATTGTCTAATTATCGGGCCTAAAGCTTATCTATTCTCTAAGTTCGGCCCATGAAGGCCTATTAAGGAGCCCATCTTGTAGCCGACCTAATACTAAGTATAAAATCCCTCCCTAACTTGTTAGGGAAGGTTTGATGTTTTCATTTTCACAATTCTATGTGTGTTTTTCTAGTGAAAGCCACCACCTCTCTCTAGTTCTTATTTCTTTCTCTCTCTAAGCAATTTGACCTCTCTTTATCTTCTAATTCCAAACGTATGCAAGTATGTGTGTGAACGGGTAAGCATCAAGCTTACATAAGCTTTATGTGTCTTCTATCTCACGTTTACCTAAATCATATAACGATGCGTTTAATGATATAAATTGGCAAAATGCTATGTTTGATGAGTATAGTGCACTTATTAAAAATGACACTTGGACTCTTGTGCCTTAACACCAATATTGGTCGTTGTATATGGTTATTTCGCCATAAGTATTTAGCAGATGACACTCTTAGTCACTACAAGGCTTGTCTTGTAGCGAATGACAATACACAGATAGAGGGTATTGATGTTGATGAGACTTTTAGCCTAGTTGTTAAACCAGGTACTATTCAGACGGTTTTTAGTTTGGCTATTTCTCGACATTGGCCGGTTCATCAGCTTGCTGTCAAGAAAGTTTATATACATCAGCCTCCTGGGTTTCAGGATTATGCACATCTTGATTATGTTTGTTTATTGCAGAGGTCTCTTTATGGTCTGAAGTAGGTCCCTCGGACTTGGTTTCAGCGTTTTGCCGCTTATATTACTTGGGTTGGGTTTAGTCATAGTCGTTGTGACTCATCCTTATTTATCTATAGACAAGGTACTGACACTGCTTATTTGTTACCGTATGTTGATGATATTGTTCTCACTGCTTCATATAGATTATATTACAGCGGATTATTGCTTCTTTACATCAGGAATTTTTTATGACGGATCTGGGCTCTCTTAATTAATTTTTAGGTATCTATGTTATGTGTGACTCTTTAAGGATGTTTTTATCTAAACATATGTATGCTACTGAGATCCTTAAGCGGGCTCATATGGTTGGTTGTAACTCCAGTCGGAATCCTGTTGATACTGAGTCCAAACTGGGTGATGACGGTGATCTGGTTTATGATCCGACGTTATATAGGAGTCTTGCGGGATCTTTTCAGTATCTTACCTTTACATGCCCTGACATTTCTTATGCAGTGCAACAAGTTTGTCTTTATTTTCATGATCCTCCGGAGCCTCATTTCTCGGCTCTTAAGCAGATCTTGAGGTATGTTCGGGGTACTTTAGCATATCGGTTACAGTTGTTTTCATCTTCTACTACATCATTGGTTGCTTATTCAGATGCGGATCAGGTTGGTTTCCCTAAGACTCGGAGATCGACTTCTTGCTATTGTGTATTTCTTGGCAACAACTTACTATTGTGGTCCTCTAAGCGTCAACCGACGCTTCCTCGTTCTAGTGCAGAGGAAGAGTATCGTGGTGTTGCTAATGTTGTTGTTGAGACCTGTTGGTTGAGGAATTTATTACGTGAGCTGCATACACATTTGTCTTCCAAAAAAACTAAAAAGACAAAAAAAAAAAAAAACCTCCCTAAAAATTACAAAAAACAAAATAAAAACACAAGTGCTAGAATAAAAAAATCGAAAAAAAAGTATTAGCAAAAAAAAACTCCCCCCCCCGCCACATATATTACCACAACCACCCACCTTCACCCCACCCTCACGACCCGCCCCTCTCCCCCAACTCTTCCTCTACCGCACCCCCCGTCGCGGGCTAAGAGAGTTCATATAAACAAGGATACCAGCAATGTCATAAACGGCAGAACATCCACCCCCCAATAATTTGCTGAGGTACCACCTGGGTGTGCTAACTACAACCATCGGTCAATACCCTCCACTTACACGTCATGGATCTAAGATCAGGCATCCGCCTCTTCCCTCACCACGTATTATAAATCACCCCATATAAATAAATAATCTTAGTCCCATTGTGCATAAATTAGTAAAGATCTGTTCTCAAAACAAAACCCGATCGTCATCCACAGACCCCGCCAAAATACCCAAAACCCCAACCACGGGATACCAACCGCAGACACGTACCAATGACACGCCCACAACACACAAACCTAAACAAACGACAACCAACATAAAAACACAACAAAGTCGAAAAAAGTTACCAGTAAAGCTTCTGACTATCTCTATTACGCCCCTCTTCTTGAGTTTCTCTTTCTGTCTTCATCTAGCATATCCTATACTCCTTTATTACTTAGATTATCGTTTTTTTTGTCTTATTGCTGTTTGCGTGTATCTTCCTTTCCTTCCTTCCCTTCTTTTTTCTCTTCCTCCCCATGTTGTCCATTTTTGTCTGCCTTTCTTTTTGATTCCGGCTACGAAAACGCTAGTTTAATTAATTATAATTATTATAATTAATTGTGGAATTTGTGTCAGTGACCGTAATATTTAGTGGATGGATTGTTTATAAATCTGATCGTAAGTAAGTAGATAATAGGGGGGGGGCACACTCACGTACTAAGCATAAGATAATGAATTACCCGCTAGTGTTCATGTTCAGAAATTGGTTGCTGCTGGTCAGGTTGGCGTTCTTCATGTTTCTTCACGATATTAGTATGCATATTTTCACTAAAGGCTCACCTTCAGCTTTGTTTGAGGAGTTTTGTACCAGTTTGAGTGTCCAGTGTTCTCCCACTCAAACTTTAGGGGAGTGTTAGTCGTATGTTTTATATAGCCCAAGTATGTTTTGTATGGGCTAAGGCCCTAATGTTATTTATTAGGGCTTAAACTCAATATATCGATTATTCGGTCATATCAATATACACGAAACACTTTATCATCCTACAATAACCACTACAATATTATAGAAACATAACATTTGTTTGAATTAGAAATGTATAAGAGTCTGTATTGCTAGTCTTCAACTTTTTTTTGAATAATCACATTACAAGCAAAATATTGATACTTTTGAGTTCTAAGGTCAATAGACCTAAGAGCATCCACTATGGTGGGTTTATAAAAAGGTCTATAAATATGAAAAGGTTTATATTTTATTTCAATTATAGTGGACACTCATTTCATGTCTATGTGGAATGAAGAGGTCTTAATTCTTGAACTTCTTTATAAATCAATGCATTTAATTTATTTGTTATATAAGACATTTTATGAAGTTGTAAAAGGTTTATACTATAGTAAATGTAAGTTTATAATATCAAAAGGTATAAGAATTATTGCCGTTCAAAAAAAAGTATAAGAATTATTGATGCATTTATGTATAAACTTTTACAAAAGGTTTACCATAGTGGATGCTCTAATGATTAGTACAAAACTATGCCGTTACGGTAAGATTTTCTGAAATAGCAAGTTTTAATGCTAAAACTATAGCTAGTTTGACCAAAAGAATTATATCTTCGGAGTTTAATCATCTACTTACCAAAAAAAAAAATTAATGTTGTTACAATAAGAATTTGCATGCAACAAATAGTTACATTAAATATTCTAGCATCTCTCGTTATGGTTGTCATACTGAAGAAGGTTCTTTTATACCTCGGACCACTACATAGCTTAATACAAGGGTTATCCGCTGTCTAATTTGAGTCTTAGTAAGCATGCAGTGCCTTCGTATCTCAAATAATTCCTTTTTAACATCTTGAATTCAAGCATTTCAATTAAGTTTTGTGACAGATAGAATTGGATATTCCATCCCATCTACATACAAATTCGCAGGCTTGGTTTCAGTTTTATCTATTACGGGTAAAATTTAAAAATTGTTTAAAAGGCAATGGTTGACCAGGTCAAATGGGTTGAAAGTCCTCTAAATTGTAATTAAAATGTTTGCACTCTTTGAAATTGACCCTCCTCATTGGTCCATCCCACCTCTATTGAAATTGTTGAGAAGATGCTTAATAAAATTCTTTTATGTGATTTTTAATATTGTAGTCAGTTTTGAATTTAGTACTCAGTTGAGATGGTATTGTTACATGAGTTTATACTGGTTTTGACGTCTTACTTCAGGTTTGCTACTCCATTTCCAACTGAGAGAACTGCCTCTAGAAAGATAACTGATTTCGACGCTGGGTCGAGATTTCTGAGATCTTAACTATCCTGTGAAATGTTGGATTATGTCCACATAAAATAATATATGTCCGAAAATTTTATTCATGTTTATGGGGACGCACGCGTTAATACGTAAAATAATAATATTAATATATTAAATGTAATATATTAATTAGTGATTAAGTATAAGAACCGTTATGTAAATACGGAGAAAAGGAAAGTGAGGGAAACATCCTCTCTTTCCTTATCTAATCGGTTTCCTAATTCCAAGAGGAGGTGGAATGCTTAACTTGCAAGCCAAGTTTTATGTGCCTATATAATGAATCCTAAATTCATTATTTAGATACACATTCACAAAGCTAGAAAATTATCCTTAATTTTCCTCTCTTCTTTCTCCTTGGTCGATCTCTACAAGAAACCAAAAGGGTTTCGGGTTCTTGGTCTTTGGTTCGATCGAAGTAAATAAACCACAAGGGTTTCGTGGTTTTGTTAATTGTTAAGAATTGGGAGATCGTTTGCTTAATCACTACTAGTACTAGCATACATTATTGTTTGCTAAGAATGTATTGTGTGTGTTGAAGTAGAGGGATCTTATTTAGATCTTGGGTGGTTTGTGTGGTAATATTTATTATACACACGCGTATATTCAAGAAGGTTTTTTCGTTAATTGCTAAAAGGTACATGTTCTTGATCTCTTTATTAATTATATATTCTATACGTGTTTATATGTTCTGCTGCATACTCGTGTAGATTAAATGTAGTTAGTTGTAAAAACTCACCATAAAGGTCTCTTCTTTGCGGGTATGAGTTCACTTGAAGATTTATCCAATGTAGTGGTGGCTCATACCTGCATATTCATTCAAGATAACAACATACCTTACAATGTCCTCATTACATTTTTTTCTTTCCACATGTACACATTGACGACTCATTTGCATAAAATTATCATCGTTTTAATCAATAATTTCTTTTTTTATATAAATGTGTTACAAATTATAAGTTTTTAGTCTATTTTGTATGCATCGGGAAACTTTGAATGATTCCTAAAAATATAAAACTAAAAATTTTGTTCTTTTATTTCTTCTCTTATGAAAACTTTAGGGAGGAGTTCAATAGACCCGCTTCTTTATAAACAGGTTTTTTGCGAGTTTAAACTAGGGGTGCAAACAAGCCAAGATTTTATCAAGCAACTCGAGCTCGAGCTTAAGCTTGAATATATCGAGTCGAGCTTTTATCGAGCTCAATCCCGAACTCGGGCCCAATAAACCAACTAGAAACACATAACGAGCCGAGCTCGAGCTCAAGCTTTTAATAGCTCGAGCTCAAGCTTTTATTGAGCTTTTCGAGTCTTAAAAACATATATATTTTTATTATACATATTCATATAACTAACCTTAAGACTAACATGAATATTGATATAATAATTAAATATTTGTTAGAAGGCCAATTTAACCCCTATATCTCGAATCTTATTTATAGTTGCTTTGCTCTTGTGCTCATTGTGGTATTTTCATGAATTTATTTAATGAATTTAGCTATCGTATTAAATGTTCTGTTTTTAATTTATGCTTTTCGAACCAAGCTCGAGCTGTACGTGAGCGAGCTTATGCCTAGTTGATTTAAGCTCGTGAAGCTTTCAAGTCATAGCTCATGCCTTGCTTATACTTTTCGAGCCAAGACTCAAGCCCCTGTCAAACTCGAGCTCGACTTGATCGATTACACCCTAGGTTAAACCACTTTGTTTTTTTTACCACTTTGTGTCGTTAGGATGTATTAAGTATAATTTCAGTTTATTTTACCCAAAATTTATAAGTTTAGTTTACGGATTTACACAGTCATAATTAAAATATAAACACCTAAATGCTCTTTTTCCATATGCCGCGGTCACACCTTTGGTCATATTGCTTAAAAATAAGACTTTTATGTTATTCAAGTGGAGGTGATTGAATTAAGTTGTTTTAGATTGTTTTTTTAAAATTGGTTTGTTTTTGGGACTGTCTTTATAGGTGGGCTCAGGGGTGTTTGGGAGTGATATTTGAAAATTAAATAGTTGAGTTTGGCACTATTTAACAACAAATTCAGGGTGTTCAGGACTTTCTTTAATAGCTAAATTCAAGTGTGTTTAGAAATGTCTTAATAGCTAAATTCAGGAGTGTTTGGGACTATTATCAAAAGCTGAATTCATGGTGGTCTTAATAGCTGAAGATTGAGACTGTTTTTAATAGCTGGATTCGGGAGTGATGAACATAACTTAATTTTACTATTCTAAGAGCAACTCCTTTTTATAAAATATGTTGTTTAACTTATTAATCGTCCATCTACTTCTAATTTTTTTTTAACGGCAGAATTTATTAAAAACTAGCAAGAAGCTAGCACAAAATTACAAATAGAGAGCTAACAAAGGATTTTGAATCCAGTTAGTCCAAGAAATGTTTAACTTCCTATATCTATTTGTGAACCAAACATAAGATATGTCAACTATTCTATCGAAAATTTCTTGCCGAATAGGACGCTTTTGACCGAAGATGAAGCCATTGCGAAACTTCCAGATAGACCAAACCGTGACACCCCAAATGGATTGAACAATATGTTTAGCTTGAGGGTTAATTTGGAGATCTTCTAACCATTCGAAACTAACAGAAAAAGAATTGATCACAAGAAAAGAGATATCCAACCACAAAAAAACTCTATGGCAGAAGCTAACAGGAAATTCCATAGAATATGATCTATGTGCTCTGGACATTGGTTACAAATAGGACATAGGAGATAGAATAATTCAATACCTTTCCTGCTTAGGTTCCAGCGAGTGGGAAAGCGATCTTGTAAATCTCTCCAAATCATAATGTTGACCTTCTTAGGGATATACCGATTCCATCTAGTAGGAATATGAACATCTGGCAGAATGATATTATCGATATGTATACGAGTTTCTTTAACAGAAAAAGAATTGGATCCTCCAATAACATCAGGAATATCACAAACCCGAGAGTTATGCAAAAGGTCGCATAGAGCCTGGATCTGAGAGTATAGGGAACCTCATGTAATAAGCCTCGACCACGACCATACCCATGAGCCATTGATCCATCGGTCTCTTACAAGGCAATGTGGATCCGTATCAAGACGAAACAACCGGGGGAAGCGAGTCTTACTTCTAACATGTGGGTCATGCTTTGCATTGAAGTATACATGCTTTTGTATTGGATTTTGGTTTCGGATAGCTCTTTGCAAGAACTAGAGCATTAATGTAAGCATCTTACATATCTAACTATAACGAATCTCCCATACACAACACCATAGGTCAAACGGGTTATTATATAAAGATGTTACGAAAGTTTACGTGAATGTTCGATTAAGTTACTAAAGTTTCATTTTGTTCACTTGGGTTACTAAAGTTATGAAACATGACTTTGAGGTTACTAAAGTTATGAAAATACACATAAACATCACTTAACTTGTAAAAACACCACATTTATGTTACTTAACTTATCAAAAAATATGCATTCAGGCTACTCCAATAACACTGAAATTATAGTGAGGTATGCTTCTTATAAGTTTTGTAACCTAAGTAAACAAAATAAAACTATAGTAACTTAATCGAACATTCACGTAAACTTTAGTAACACCTTTGTATAATAACCCCAGGTCAAACTGAGATGTAAGAATTTACGTTTTTAATTGGATTGTTCTATCCTTTTCAGTTAAATGTAATGAATGTATCTAAGAAGTCACATATGAAATATATGAGACGCCAATACATTTACACTTTTTTTTGAAGAAGAAATTCCAAAAATATGGAATATAGAAGTTAACGTGTTAATAGAGAGATGAAATAAACTGTCTTTGAGTAATTTTGACCCGTTTGGCTCATTGAAAATAGTCTTTTTACCTAAGATTATAAGTTTGATCCATTTGTATATTGTAATATAATGAACATGTTTGATATTCACATAGTAATGATATTAAAATGGTTACATGCAGGGTTAGAAAATGGAAGTAGCGATTCATACATGATACATGCTATTGGCAACAAAAAGGTTGGCGTGTTGTGGCTTTCAACAACGGTGCTTATGGTCGCAGTCATGTAACTACATGTAAGGTAATAATCATTCTCAACAACTTAATTTCTTTTATTGATACTTTCGTGCATTTAGATGCTAAACTTGGATTGTTTTGTTGTTTGACCGAAATATTTCATCAAAACTCATGCCAATTTAAAACGAAACATTTTCTCACATGGACAACTTTGTGGACTGTAAACTGGACTTGGGCTAGTCCAAAACAGACTCGCTATAATCCGAAAAATGACCCAAAGTCATCGTAGTCTTTATGTGGCCCAACAACATGTAATAAATAGGTCTTCTACACGTTTATTCATTTTCGTTTTGTTTGGAAGAGTAGAGAAATGGTCTTCAAATAAGGCTGAGGAATACCTAGTCTTTCTCCCACAATCAATTCCGTTATTATCATCAGTTCAAGCTTTGTAATTACCCTAATAATTAAAGTATCTTCTTCCATTATAAATATCACTATTCTTATTCTAACTTGTTCACTGTATATTACAAATCACACGCACTTGGTCCTTATAAACCAACAAGTGGTACCAGAGCTTGTGTTAGTGTATGGTTAAGTGTATGAAAAAAAACAACCATGGTAACAAGCTCATCGTCTTAAGATCGTGATGAATTTCAAATGGGCTCTTATAGGTGGGTTTTAGTGTCACTCTTTGTTATTCAATGCTATTAGGAAACGAGTGAATTTGCAAGCACGAGGAGTGTGAGATGCAACTCAACGCGAAGGAGTTGAAGAACGGCAAGAGTGGATGGGAATCTAGCCATCATTTTGAGGCATGATTCCAGAAGATGTAGGTTACTAATGTTAGTCGATAGGATGCGGATAAAGGTTGGCTCTAAAGTACAAACCTTTGAGAACTAGCGACTTTGAGGTGATCGTATGAAAGAAAGTGAATCAGTGGATATAAGTTTGCGATGTGATGAAATACCATTGTGAGGGTTTTCGATCTCTATGTGACTCCGAATCAAGGAGATTACGATGGTGAAAAATTTTCTTCGGGCTCTGCTTGTTTTGATACGGTTTATGCAAATCGTAACCTCGATTGAATAGTTTGAGGACTTAAAGAACATGACAGTAGAAGTCTTAAGACCCATGAAAAGAGACCCCGAGGTTATGGAGATGGGACAAGGGGGGGACGGGACAATCGCTACTACTCACTCACGCCGGAGGAGTGGTCCGCGCGATCAGAGAACAACGAGGGGACTCGTGGTATGCTTAAGAGGAAAGAGGAGGTTCTGATAGGAGGTTGGGGATGGGGCCGAATTGATTGTCGAAGCCGTGGTTTGGTCGTGTGTCTGGCATAGATCACAAAACAAATTAAAATGATCATATTCATTACTCCTCCACCTCCCAAAACACATATCAACATACTTATAAAGGCTACTTAAAATCACCCAAATCCCCCCATTACTTCATCCTTCCTTACACACCCTAATATCATCACTCCAATAATTCCCATAAACACCCCCACCACCACAACCAACACATCAAGCTACTCCTTTACACTCACCACACTAACAAACCACATACCCACCCCCCACCCCCCCTACCCCACCCAAACTCCCCCACACTATCTCCCACCTCCTTTCCAACTATCTACCCCCCCTCATATTACCACCTTTATCCCCCACCAATAAAAAACAAACCAACCACACCCCCCCCCACACCTATACACCACCCTCAATTCACCATCACACCCATTACCACATCATCAGCTCTCCCCCCCCCCCCCCTCCTGACCCCCCCACCCTTCCCCCCCCCACATAGAACCCAATTTCACCCACTCCAACCTCCACCCCCCCAAAAACCCAAAAGGTTGTATGTTTCTTTCCCAAGCAAGGAGAGTGAACTATTAGAGAGGTGACTTAAGACATTATGAGCTCTAGGGTCCTCCTTTATATACTAGTTGATTAGTTAAAGGTTTACCTAAAAATACATACCTTTGGAGGAAAAGAGTAGCTCAAAACCCAACCAACCCCCCACTTGGGCTAGACACGGTCGAATAAAAGTTCAACCCAAAACACCCTTGGTGTGTGACTTTTCCTTTTTGACTTTTCTAATATATATGGTTAATTACATTTAATTAACTATAATTAAAAAGCCTTCTTTAGTTAATTATTCAAGTCTAAGGATAAACATAACTTTCACCATGTGTGTAATGCACCCAATGATGCTGATCCATAAAGTGATTTACACAGGTGGGGTATCTAATATTCAACCACATTGAATAACATGTGAAGTTGGCAAAATCATCTTTACATATTCTCCAGAATACAACCAAACACTCACATTTGTCTTATCTTAACAATATTCCTATATTGTTAACTGACAATGGACATAGTTTAGAATATATAAATTTATTCAAGGATTTAAACATGCAAATATAGAACACAGTAGTATAAATGAAAACGATGAGACCTCGTATATCAGTTCATTGTTTAATACAACTGCTTACAGTTCTATTATCCAAATACCAAATAAGATCAGTGCATGACGATCCTAATTAAATGTCTTATCTATAATTAGTGATAAGGCATAGGTTCCATGAACAAATAAACTAGGTTATATTCTTGTGAGACTTTGAGAATACTTATTTTAAAAATTCACAAATAGTAAAGTACTTCGATTAATTATGATGATTGTTATTTTGTAAGTGTGCACTCACTTATAAGTATTAGTCATATTACATTTCATAATATGTATATGTACAACCTCCTAATGAAAACAATCACCTCTACAGTTTTCAAACCATAAAGCATTCATATTCTTTTAATATATAGTATTATGAAACTATGCTTTTTAAACCAAGCATGTGTAGCCAACAATGTTATCATATAAGATGAAAACTTGCTTCTACAAAGATTAAGTATCATCTTAATTAAAACAAGCACTAGTGTATACAAACAACACTATGCCAAACTACTGTAAATTATGAACACTTCTTTAATAATGTTTGGATATCATAAAAACCCAAGGTTTGTTGATCATAATGATCTTATTGTGATTATCACAATGTATATCCATCGTATCTTCATTATTAATTCTAGGAATGAATTCCTAATTTAACATTAATCAGAATGTTCCTTCTAATATCTTTCAATTAGATTCCAATATTTTCAAATCATCTTACGCTCATGCAAATGATACAACTAATCCTATATACCATATGACGTCCATAATGAATCCTTTAGTGGGTCTCAAGGTTTCCATTCATGTGTTTAATCCCGCCAAGTGAGATAAATCATTCAAGTTTCACTTAATGATATTTCATATTGTACTTGGACTTAATTCACCAAATATGTATCAAACATATTATTCCAAGGTTGCATGTTTCATTTTCTAATATTCTTACAAGAAACTTTATTTCAATCTAAAGGAATCTTACTTAGATAAATAAATTGTTTCTAATATGTTCAAGAACATAATTAATTTTTAGAGAAGTAAAAAACAATTACTCCCACTAGCTTTGAGATGTACTCATGAGCTATCTTATAATTAAAAATAAAATCTAACAAGTGATTTATTTAAAATTAAACTTAAGATTATGCTCATTAGATGCGTGCTCTTAATCCATACTTAAATTCTAGCGTTTTTGTATACTTGTAAAGATTATATTAGATTCATAAAACCTCATTTGATTACATATCGTCGTCTCTAGGATTTGTCAAATTTCTTTCCAAGAAAACAAGTACAATTTAATCATCTTTATATATTTAAAGTTCGTAAATGGGAAAGTTTTCATCATAGTCAATTACTTGATTACGAGTAAACACTTATGTCATTTGACGTGCAATAAATATCTATACAATATTGTCCCTATGAGTCTTCTCTAAAAGAAAACTCATTTAAACCTCATCATTAAACCGATAGGTTAAAGATAAAACAAATTTCAAAAGTATGATTATCTCCTTTTGGACAGCATCTCTTCATTCATAGTCTTTGACTCATTCATTAAATCAAAGATCTAATAATGCATATCCTATGGTTAGCAAGTTCATTGTGACCATGATCCTCTAACTCATAATCCTCACCATTGATATAAAACTATATCATGAGGCATCATTGCGGATCTATGAATGTGAGTAACATCATTCTAAGGTTTAACATTTTCATGTTTAGCCTAAGTATTATGACATTCACTAGTGCGTTTTAGAAGGTTTTTGTATGTTCTTCTTGAATTAATTCAAGACCTACAATACTCCCACTCGCATTTAGCAAAGTGAGACTCCCACTCGCTTCTTGTATATTTGAGCCTATTCTCAAATATCTATATATTTGAGCCTATTCTCAAATATCTCAGCATGATGAGCAACATAAACTTTGTTCTCGTGTGGGTTGTAGAAATGGTATCCCATCGTTTCCCTTTAGGTATCCACCAAAATACACTTAATAGTTCTAGGCATTTGTCAATAATAATCTCCAAGAGATTTTTACCAAATTTAGAACTTCAATCAAGACACAATGAGTTTCATCTCATTTTATTACTAGAATAATGTCTTAATTAACCTTCTAGGTTAGAGTCTTATTAGGTATATCCACGACATACTCAAGTATCTAACCTTGATCTTTTTAGGAGTTAAATAAGTTAAGGTCATCATAAATCAAAACAATATATAGTTTGATTACCCTCGTTGAACATATCATAAAATTGTGGTATTCCAATAAGATTGATCTTATACTTTATGGCTTTTACTACTTTACCAACTTTAGTTAAAACATAATGGTATCAATAGTAATGTACTAACTATTTGCACCCTCTTATTTAAGTCTTTGGAATCAAGAAACGACTTAATGTGTATGTAATTAAAGTAGACATAAACATCCTTAATACATTACTATTTGTTATAAGTCTTTGACCAAGTCAATGATTTCATGTACATGTCTTAACACGAAGACATAAAAAGTTAACCTTTTACTTTACGTAACAAGTTTTTTCACAAGTAAAGGACTTAATGTACATGTCTTTGATATAAAGACATAACAATTATTAAACTAAAGTAAATCAATAGTAATTTCAAGTTAATTTCAAAGTTCATGTTTATGATTTCTAAGAAAACATAATCATGTAGCTTACCTTTTTATCTTGACATATTCTCTTAATAGGGCTACATACATTAAATGTGTAGGAGTCCTAGCACAGTAATAGTTTTCTTAATTTGCAGTCAATAAACCATTAGTCATATTGTTTTAAGTTGTTCCTTGCACAAAATAAAGATTTCTCCCACTTGTGAGGTTGGTACAACCTTTTTTTTTTCTTTTTTTGGGGGGGCAATTTTGTTTTTAAAAAAAAAAAAAAGAAAAAAAACACCACACTAGTTAGTTTGTTTGTATCGACAATATGGTAGTGTCAAGCTCATAGCTAGTGTATATAGAACTCCATATATTAATATGGAATCATGCATAACTATCAAAGATAACATTAAACGAAAGCGACATCTCAAAGGCAACAAGTTATCAAAGATAATATATAGTGATTCTTACTAAATGAAGATGTTTCACACTTGGAAATAAATTATTATTTCAAGCCACACCAGAAATAAAGTAAGATGTCTATGAGGTAAACAGCTCATAACTCCCATTGAATTTGACAACATTGCAAGTTTGTCCTATATTCATAGAATGCATTACTCCCACTAGATTTGACAACAGTGTGAGTGTTCTTCAATAGAGGAAAAGTAAGTAGGCAAATTATGCATTTTCTTATTCTTGGAGTCTTCTACTCATCATTATAATGTGCTTAGATATTCAAGGAAGTGTGTTCAAGTTCTAGCCATCTCAGCTATTTAATCAACTTGAAAAATTGGCATGCAATTCCTCCTTTATCCGCTCACTTTACCTTAAAGGTGTGTTCGCGTCTTTTACTGTTTCAAGGAAACAGCTATAGACACGAGTTTTCTAGTTATTGTCTTCTCCATTATTGTGGTGATATTATCGTCTTCCAATCAAACCTCATAAATATGTCTTGTTTACAACAAGATATTTTATCTTGGTTAGCTATAGACATAGTTCTGTAGTTATCCAAAAGTTTCTTATTTATGTTTTCAATGAGTTCAAAACCAAATATGGATATTGAAGCAATCTTAAAGAAATAAGAAAGTCCAACTAACTTACATGTAAGTTTGGTATGATTTGATTAGGACATTTAGGATTAATTCTTTCATTCACCCGTTAAACTTTCCCTAACTAATAGTTATAGGAAATATTCTTATTTTAACAAGGAATATTAGACACGGTTTATCTTTCATCAAGGAATGTATAACCCTTGTTTATGGTTTCATTGCATTAAGATATTATAAGGAACGTGCAAAGGTTCATTTTTTGATTTTCGATATCTATCCCGCTAAAATTGGACTACCCATGTTTTATTATTAAAAAATTAACTTTAAAAGGGTCTACAGATTCATCTTGACGTTTCTACCATTAATGCGTTGATCTATAGAAATGGTAAACTCAAAAGGTAATTCCGCGGGAGATAATTTGCCTACATGGTGCAATTTAGCTTTTATGGGCTCCCATGGCATCGTAATTAGTAATACATTGTAAGTAGCATGGTTAACCCCCTCTTTTATGCTCGGGTCGAAAGTTCTAAACAACTGTTAAGTGTTAAATTGTATATATTAAATACCCAGAATTTTGCCAATAAAAGCCAAAAATATGCCAAAAGATGGAAATGTGTGTGCTTTTGTGTCTCAATGTGCAGGAAAGGATATTAAAGTCAAAAAAGCAAAAACAAGCTAAAACCGATAATAAATGAAGAGACAAGTGATCAAGTGAATACATGAGGAAAGATATCAAAGCCGGATCAGCCCGACACAAGGAAAAAGTCAAATTAGTCAAAGGAGATCAAAAGTCAGAAAGGTCAAGTCAAAGTTGAAGAGAAATGACCATTATACCCTTTTAAGTGAAAGAAATTACCAAAATCAAAACCATTCCTTGCTTACTAAACTACAAGGGCCAGAATGTTGGACTTTTAAAGAGTAGTCTTACATTACACTTTGGAAAAAGAAAACACAAGGGATTGTTGTGCATTTTCCCAAAGCTTTCCAAACAGTACGCAGATCTAAACTTTCCCCTAACCGTTTGCAACTAATTTTCCCGCCAAAACCCGAAACAAACCCAACTTCCCTAAATCACCTTTCCCGTCTCTTCCAAATCACCCCACCTCGTATTTTACCATTTCCACATCATTTTGTACACTTGGCAGCTTCTCATTGGTTCAAACACAGTGTGAACTAGATCAAAGGCTATATCTCTTCAAATAGGATCAAGATTAAGAATAAGAGGTAGCCTTCATTCTCTTCTCTTTTCTCCAAGCTCCTAAAATAGACAGGATAGGCACTTGTTGAAGAGTTCCAATTTTTTGTTTTGTAGTATGTTAATTTTCAATTTTAACATTTTTAAAGCTTTACTCATTCTAGTTTTTGTAAACAATTTCGTTTAATTCAAAGTTTAAAGCATTACATTACTTGGTACTAAGTTAGGAAAACATAATTCCCAACATTGGTGTTTTTAGAGAGAGAAGAGAGGGAGTAAGATCTGAGATTTAGTGATAGAAATGAGGTAGAGAGTGGTTTTGCATGTTAAGAATGAGTTGGTTGTAATAGTTAGTGGTTTTGGATATGAAAAGAAGTAAGATGGGATGGGTAGTAAGATAAAAAAGCAATAAGCAAGGTTTTAAGTGGTTACTTGGGGTGGTGTCTGACATGGAGCTGAACTTATCTTCATATTGTATGCATAATTTATTAAGTATTTGGTAGTGTAAGTGTTAAATAAAAGGTGTAGGCTAAATTGCAAAATTTGTGCACATTCGGTAAATACGTAAAAAGCCGTAAAAACGTAAATTTTGAGATAGTTTGTGATTTTATTAATTTATGTTTTTCCATGTGTTTTGACATTATTATAATGCTGTTTGAGCATATTGTTGGTCGTTAGGACCGTTAACTAGGATCGTTAGGTCAAAGGTGCGTTCGCGTAACTAGGGTTCCTAATAAAACAAGCGTTAAACGCTAAAAATAGTATGGCCACATAAAAGCGACTCCACAAATAATTAAAAGAATCAATTAACATACGTTTGCTTTCGGTTACTGACCTCAAAATTGATGGATGCCACACAAGTGTACATTTTATACTATGATTACGTGTTTGCCTAAGTAGCGATAACCCACTGAGCCCTTTATCATGAACTGTCAATTACTAGATTGTGAGCGCGAATGTTATAAATAGATCTTTTTAGGATTGACATCCCTATTTGGGTGAGTAGCGCTCACTGTGCCGGGTTGCCGGACAACAAACGTATACCATGTCGGATTTGGGATGTTGCAAGTTAGAACATCATTCACAGGCATTTATTGGCAATTTATTGCATTCATACATGTCGAGCTTTAGTGTCATGAGCTTAGGAAAACGTAATTACTTTTAATGATGTTTAAATCTGTTGCTTAATCATACACTTGGAAATCTTGCGGTCCTACTATTGATTTACATAAACCTATGAATTCACCAACTTTATGTTGACGTTTTAAGCATGTTTTCTCAGGTCAATAAGGCACGAGGTGCTCAGATACATTAGGGGTCACTTTTGGAGAAAGTCAATACTAAAGATTTGGGTCGTATTACATTTTGGGAACATTTGTTATAAACCAAAATCTTTACCTTTATTGTCGAACAATTTGAAGCCATGAGCTTATGTAATGAACAAGTATTTTGTTAATCCAATGTATCTTTTTAAAACGACACGTTTAGTGGTCGTTCTCATATCTTGTGCTATTGATCTATGAAGTAACGCCCTCGGATATTCAACATTCCGCTGCTACCCAGATTTGGGGGTGTTACAGATTGGTATCTAGAGCCAAGGTTATAGAGAACCAGGTCAAAAGTTTTTGTCTGGACTATAACCATTTTCAAACACTTTATTCACAAACGGGGTTTGCACGGGACATACATACATTACTTGTTTGCATCTAATATATTGCTCCAGTAAGATTGATCTTATACTTTTATGGTTTTTCCTATTATACCAACTTAAGTTAAAACGTAATGGTATCAATAGTGTTACTAAGCCAATTGCATCCTTTTATAAGTACTTTGAGCAAGTTAACGACTTAATGTATATGTACTAACAATTAGACATAAACATCCAACACATTACTATTCATTATAAGTCTTTGACCAAGTAATTACTTAATGTACATGTCTTTAACAAGAGGACATAACAAGATAACTTTTTACTTTACGTTATAAGTCTTTTCACAAGTAAGGACTTAATGTACATGTCTTTAACAAGAAGACATAACAATTATTAAACTAAAGTAAATTAATAGTAATTTCAAGTTAATTTCAAACTCCATGTTTATGATTTCCAAGAAAACATAATCATGTAGCTTATCTTTTTATCTTAACATATTCTTTAATAAGGCTACATACATTAAATGTGTAGGAGTTTAGTAAAGTAATAGTTTTCTTATTTTCCAGTCAAGGGAAACCATTAGTCATATTGTTCTAAGTTGTACCTTGCACACAATAAAGATTTCTCCCACATGTGTAGGGTACAACTTATTTGCATAAAACAACACTACACTAGTTAGTTTGTTTGTATCGACAATATGGCAGTTTCAAGCTTTTAGCTAGTGTATATAGAACTTCATTTATTAATAAGGAATCGTGCATAACTATCAAAGATAACATTAAATGGAAGCCACATCTCAAAGGTAACAAGCTATCAAAGATAATATATAGTGATTCTTACTAATTGAAGATGTTCCACACTTGGAAAGTAATTTATTATTTCAAGCCACGCTAGAAAAAAAGTAAGATGTCTATGAGTTAAACAGCTCATAACTCCCACTGTATTTGACAACATTGTAAATTTGTCCTATATTTATAAAATGCATTACTCCCACTAGATTTGACAATAGTGTAAGTGTTCATTCACTAGTGAAAAGTAAGTAGAAATTTATGCATCTTTCCAATTCTTGAATGTCTACTCATTATTGCTAATGTGCTTAGATATTCAAGGAAGTGTGTTTAAGTTCTAGCCATCTCAGCTATTTAATTAACTTGAAAAATTGGTATGCAATTCCTCCTTTATCCACTCACTTTATAACAAGTGTGTGTAGCGTCTCTTACTAGTTTAAGGAAACAGCTGTAGACGCGAGTTCTTTAGTTATTGCCTTTTCTAGTATTGTGATGACATTTCCGTCTTCCAATCAAAACTCATAAATATGTCTTGTTTACAACAAGATAGTTTTAATCTTGGTAGCTATAGAAGCAAGTTCTTTAGTTATCTAAGTTTCTTATCTATGATTCAAATATTTCAAAACCGAATAAGGATATTGAAGCAATCTTGAAAGAATAAGAAGTCCAATTAACTTAACTTAAAAGTTTGGTATGAGTTCGATTAAAATTTAGGATAATTCATTCATTCCTATGATAACTTTTCATACATAAAAATATAGGAAATAGTCTTATTTTTCCAGGGGAAATGGACTTAGTTTGTCTTTCATAAGTAAGAACAAAACTCTGTTTACGGTATATGTTGCATCAATACTTTAAAGAACTTGCAAAGTTCATTTTTTAGTATTTTCGATAATTTGTACCTTAAAAACTAACTACTCATGTTTATATAAATAAACAATTAATTTTTACAAGGGTTTAAGATCTAACTTGACGTTCTACCATTAATGCAGTTGATCTACTAGAAATGGTAAACCAAAGTAACTCTGCGAGCGATAGTTGCCAACACTGTGCAAACTCCTTAGGCTTAATGAGCACAAGGCATCATAATCCGAATATAATGTTCAAGTTAGCATGTTAAACCCCTTCGGTGGTATGCCTCCGGTTGAATTTCCTGAACAACCATAACTCGATATAATTGTCCAATACAAATCAGTAATTATACAGTCTCGGTCTGACCTACATTGTTGTATTACCTTGTTTTCAATTCGCCTAAGACTGTCTTAGAGTAAAACCAAACTCAAGTGATTTCATACTTGGATGGCAAATGACTTAATTTTAAGAGTATAATTATTTTGATAAAAACAAGACTACCAATTTTGTTTCTTTATTTTATTTCTTTATTTTAGGTGATATTTAAGACAATATATTTCATTAAATAATTTTCTAAATTAGATATCACATAAAAGGCAAGTAAATATTTATGTTTCCATATCTTATGTGATATTTAGGGCAAATATATTTTTAATTAATCATTTTCCAAATAAGAGTTCACGTAAAAGGAAAATAATATTCACATGCAACATATTTTATTTCCATATTTTATGTGATAACTAGGAGGAATATATTTCAATAAATAAATGTCTAAGATAGATTTTCACATAAAAGGCAAGAAATATACACCAAATATGCATTTTTTTACATCTTTTTACCATTTTTTATATAATTATAAAGCTATATGATTTGGCTCGTTATGCCAATGTTGAAAATCGTTATCTAAAATAACCTAACATTACATTTATATTATACGAGCTACGCAGCGGATATAGATTACATATAGCATATATAATTAAACATAAAAACATAAACAAGTAAATATACCTTTAGCAACCAAGCTAGTGACGAATCGAAGACACTTCGAGTGCACGCACGTGTGTAATAACGTGTGAACCAAACACTACTAGTTACTAAAATAAATAACCTCTACGTGTATCCACACTACACGTCAAACGATATCACCCGAATGCTAGTTCTTGACCAACGAACAATTGAACACAAGAAAAATCAAAACTGAAAAAACCCTAAAGGGTTGTTTGTTTCGTTCGACCAAGAGAGGAGAAAGAGAAGAGGGGGATAAGAATTATGAGCTCTAGGGTCCTCCTTATATACTAGGTGAATTTAAGGTTTACCTAAAATACATACCTTGGAGGAAAAGATAGCTCAAAACCCAATCCAACCCCCCACTTGGGCTAGGCCGGTCAAAGTCAACCCAAACACCCCTTGGTGTTTGACTTTTTGACTTTTTTAATATTTATGGTTAATTACATTTAATTACCCATTAATTAAAAAGCCTTTATAGTTAATTATTCATAACAAACTAATTAACGACCGTTAGTGTTCTTTCGTCAAATCATATATTATTATAAATAATAAATATACAAATATATTATTATAAAAATTAATAGAATGATATCTAAGTGTAAACATGTGTGACCCCGTAGGCTCACGTATTTCTAGCTGTATAAATATTCGTATGACATGGGCACAAACCACATAACCTACTTTGATGATGGCAATTTCACAAGAGAATGCTTATGATGAAGTATTTTTGAACGAGAAGAAAGTTATAGCCAACCTTCTTCAAACGGGTGAACCTCGAGTTGAGTCTGATGTGTGGTATCACGACAAAGGTGCTAGCAACCACATGACAGGACATTGTTCAAAGTTCCACGAGCTGGACAAAAGTGTTTCGGGTCGAGTAAAGTTCAGAGATGGTTTGCCAATAGCTATTATCGAGAAAGGATTAGTCTTATTTAATTTCAAAAATGGCGATCAACGACTCCTTAATGAGGTATACTTTATTCCAAGCTTAAAAAGTAACATTATTAGTCTTGGGCAACTGACAGAGTAGGGGAGTCGGGTTGAATTAGTAGGGTGCTTATTAAGAGTTTTTTACAGAACCAAAAAACTTCTTATGAGGGTGAAAAGATCTACGAACCGTCTCTATAAGGTTATTCTAAAAACAAATCACTCTACGTGTCTTCTTGCAACACGAGACGAACCAACTTGGGTATGGCATTCAAGACTTGGGCATGTAAACTTTCACTTTTTAAGAAGATTAGTTGAAAAGAATATGGCCTCGGGTGTACCGTTGATCAATCACCCAAATAAAGTGTGTGAAGGGTGTGTTCTAGCAAAGCAAACCCGAATCCCATTCCCTGAACAAGCGGTGTTTTGGGCTAAAAACCGCCCTGAGATTGTACATGTTGATTTGTGTGGTCCGATCGCACGCACGACTATTGGAAGAAGTACATACTTTCTGATTTTGGTTGATGGTTTTAGCAGGTGGCGATAGGTGTATACGCATTCTGGAAAGTTAGAGGCTTTTGATGCATTTAAATGGTACAAGAAGATGAGCGTTGAGAGCTCGGGTTATAAAATAAAAACACTTCGCCCGGATTGTGAAGGAGAGTTCACATCAAAAGAATTTGCAAAATTCTGTAAAGAAAATGGTATTGCAAGGCATTTGACAGCCCCTTATTCGCCCCAACAAAACGAAGTTGTGGAGAGGAGAAACGTAACCGTAATGGAGATGGCAAGGAGCCTTCTCAAAGGAAGAAATGTACCAGGAAAGTTCTGGGGTTAAGCCATTAGACACGCGGTCTATCTTCTCACCTGTTTACCATTAAAGTCACTTCCCGACATCACTCCATATGAAGCTTCGTATGGTAAAAAACCGAATCTTGAACATTTAAAGATTTTTCGTTGTGTTGTTTTTGCTAAATGTACAGGTGGTCATTTAAAAAAAACTTGACGACCGGAGAAAAAAGATGGTGTACTTTGGAGTTGAAGATGGAACGAAAGGAAACCGTTTGTATGATCTACAAGACAAAAGTTGCGGGTTAGTCGTGATGTTATTTTTGATGAAAAAGAAAGTTGGAGTTAGACTAAATCTGAAAAGGAACAAGTTACACCAGCCAACACTTTCACTATAATTAGTCAACACGTAACACTATTAGAAACTCCACAAAACAGCCCCGAAACCACACATAACCAACCAGAAAATCCCGAATTTAAAATTGTGTTCTTGGGACAGCGTTATCTTGAAGATGTGCAAGCTGATTCATACCTAAATATTACAGCCCTTGACCCCTTTTCCTTGCCCTCCACACATTCAAGTAACTCCCCAAATGCTACTGGACCCAAAGAGTTCTGTTCCTTAAATGATTTTATGGTAGAACTCATAAAGTGGCATTTAAACCCGAAGAACTGATGATGGGTAAAACGGATCAGCCCTCAACATTTGAAGAAGAAGAGGCACAAAAAGGTATGGCACGAAGATATGCAAGAAGCTAGCAAAGTTATACACAAGATGTAATAGCATTACAAGGGTTACAAATCCAATTAATCCACTTAATGGGGACATTCTTTTGTCTACTACAGCACCAAGTAAATGATGATATTTTAATATCATCAAGGATGAGGCGCTTGTTGGGTCGTTTTGATGTGAAAATCATCTTATTACGAAACCTCCATAAGGTCCATAAGGTAGCTCGAACAGCCATGTCAAAAAACTTTTTTCGGCAGCTAGGAGGGGAACCATGTCAGCAAGATTGATTGCATCAGTTAGACACATGACTGTGATTCTATTGATGTTCCACCAATCTACAAGACCCTTCCATATTTCCTTAGCGATACCACATGAGACGAAGATGTGTTCTTCGGATTCAGTCACTTCTTCACAAAGGGGACATAGGACACTATGAAGATCGATGCCCCTAAAGTCTAGATTAGATCTTGTTGGGAGTCTTTAGTTTGCAGTTTTCCAAGTGAAAACATTCACTTTCATTGGGATTAGGTTGTTCCATCTTGTGGGAGATGAAGTTGTTGGTGGAGGTGAGGTTGGATTAATGATGTGAGGTCTCATCCCTTTAACCGTAAAAATTCTTGTGTCGTCCATAGTGCATTCCCATATGTCAATTTCATCACTTAGAGGAAGTTGGGCCACTAAATTACAAAGGTCTGTAAGCTCATCTGAGTATGGACCAGACCAAATGGGTCTGCGCCACGCCTAATGGAATTCAAGGCCAATATGAGGCAAAGGACCAGTGACAGAAAAATTGGTATCAGGAACAACATGTGTTGAAGCCAAAGGGTGAAAGGTGAGGGGGCGATTATAAACAAGGCACTGTGGATTTGAGTCTTGTTGGGCCGATTCAGCGCCCAATAATCAGCGCCTAGATTTAAACAGAAATTAGGCTAAGTATTAAAGAACCTCTAAGTGATGAAACTCAGAGGTTATAAAGAAACCTCTGAGTGGTAGGACTCAGGGGTTATGAAAGGACTCTCTGAGTGCAAAGCCTCAGAGAGCAACGTCAGACGTATTCGAGTCAAAGACATCATCAAGGAAGTCGAAGATCACTTGAAGACATACTCGTCAGCTGAGATGGATATCAGCTGGTATGTAGAAGGAATACGCTGAAGTTCTAAGGAGAGTTAGGGGTGGCAATACTCTGACTATCCTGTTACCCTCTGAAGAAGAACAAGCTGAGCTTAAAGATTGTTCTCTGATGAAGGCGGGAAACTTAACAAGTGTTTATGGCGGGATAAACATTGGTTTAAGTTAAAGCCTGTACCAAGTACGAAGTTGGTAAAAGTAGTGAATAGTTGGCAGAACTGTTCACTAAAGTATAGGCGGGTAGTTCCCAAGAATGGACATGCATTAAATTCCTCGTACCTCGTCTACTAGATTCTTGACACGTTGCAACTACCCCCACTAAGGACGCAACCTCGTATCAGTATAAATAGAGAATGTTGTAAGGAATAAATGCTATCGCTTTTATTGTTGTTGTTATTATAGGCATTTACTCCTTTGTCGAACTTACACAGTAGACCTCTGATCCTATCAGCTGGCTATATAAGTTCGCTTGTAAACTTGATACTCTATCTAGTTTACTTGTTCAGAGGGTAAGCACACATTGTCATTCAACTTGTGCGATCCATAGCACATTGTAATACTTTGATTCTTAATCAATAAAGCATTACACGATTGAAAAGTTATTACTTGTGTTATTTACATTAGATAAGTGTTATATTCCTTATAGCGTGTTAATTGAGACTTTCAATTAGTATCAGAGCAATGATGATTTATAAAACCTTTTAGAAACTGTTCTTTGTTTTAAACAAATCAAGATCCAATCATGTCTGTAGCTATACCACCTATCCCACCACCTTTTGGTGCAAGTTCTGGCAATCCGGGTAGCCCTAATGCTAACAGGGTTGACACGATGCCTACAACTACTGACCCTAGCAACACCACAACTATGACAAATATAGCTCAAAGTGTTGTTGATGAGAACCTACCTCAACTGCTTGATTTAAGAGGAGGGTCTCATGTCACAAATGTTCCTGCTTTTGACAAAGAGAATTTCACGAGTTGGAAAGTTAGGTTCCTGGTATTCCTTGATGGACTTGAACCTTATCTTCTGAAAACTCTAGAAGATGGACCATTTGTACCTATGTCAAGTTTGTCCACTACTGAAAATCCTTTACCCAAGCGTCAAAATCAATGGTCAAATGCTGAGAGTCGTCTTGCTAATCAAGATAAACGATTAAAAAGTATCATTATATCTTGTTTACCAAATGATGTTGTGAAATATATCATTAAGTGTAAAACTGCTAAAGAAATGTGGAATGATCTCATCCTAGCTCATGAGGGACCATCTGATACAAGAGATACCAAGATTGCAGCCTTAAGACTTAAGTTCAATGCTTTTAAATCACTTGAGGGTGAAAAAGTAATGGGAACGTTCACAAGGCTAAAATGTTTGTTAAATGACCTTGACAATAATGGTGTTACCATTCCTCAAGCAGAAGTCAATGCCACATTTGTTAATAGCCTGCCAAGAAAATGGCTGAGCATGAATCAAACTCAGAGGGCAAACAATTCCTTTAAAAATGACAGTCTAGCTACACTATATGGCAAGTATAATTATGAGGAAGGTCTGATTGATCAAATCTATGAGTCAGAAACACAAAGACTTTCAATTCAGGCCTCAAGCTCAAAAGCCTTGATTTCTAACACACAATTTCAGGAAAGTGACTCAGATGTTGAAGAGGATCAGAGGACCAGCAATGAATTTATAGCTGACTTGAACGCTGAGTATCATGAAAGAGCTCTGCTTGAAAATCAAAAAAGATTCTATAAAAGATCAAGGAGGGTTGGATCTGGTAGGAAACCCATAGACAAAACTAAAGAAACTTGTTTTGCTTGTGGGAAAACTGGCCATTTTCAAAAGGACGACCCTTCAAACAAAACATCCACTCCATCCTATCTATCCTCAAACAACTCATTCAACAAATTCAATTCATAAACACCACCCATCAACCAAACATCTTCCCATAACACTGGTAACTATCAAAAAGACTACAAAGGAAAATACAAGGGACTTAAAGCTGAAATGGTTGTCCTAACCCAAAGGATTGATGATCTAACAAAGGGAAAGAGTGAAAAAGGGAAGATTGACAAGGGAAAGAGTGAAAAGGGGTTGATAGCTGAGCCATTTGATTAGGATGAAGAATCTGTGTCCTCAAAGGATGAAGGAACCACCAGGATTAGAGCTTTTATGGAAATTGCTGAAGATGAGCCTTCTGTGGAGAAGGCTGATGCAAGATCTGGTCAATGGGTTGACATCACTATGAAAAAGGTACACAAACTGTTGTCTCTGACTGATAGTGATGATAGAAAACATGTCTTAGATTACACTCATGTTGACCTTATTTATGTAGAGGATCAGAGAAAAAACATGGTTAACAAATATAATCTTCTTAAGCAAGAATTGTCCTTACATAAGTCTGAACTGAGTAATCTAAAGAATATTGTGTCCATTCAAAATGAAGTCATTAGAGTCAATCTAGAAAATGAATCTCTGAAGGATGAGATCTCTGATCTAAAAAGGGTCATTGAAAAATAGACATGTAGCAAAGTCACCCTTGACCAACTACTCTCTAAGCAAATACCTGGCAATATTGTCAAAGCCCTTAGAGGAAAAGATAGGAGAAAAGAGAACAACCCCTCTAAGGAAGTTCTATTCATCAAGGCTGATGTATCCACATCTGAGTCTGCTCCTATGACCACCTCTGACTCTAAGGATGACAATGACATTCAAGAACCTCTGCCCCCTCTTCCTAAGTTGACTGGGCAGATCCATCTGGTGCTTCTAAAAGTCTTATTTCATTATCTGACCTTACTGCTAACATGGCTGATTTGACACTTAATACTGCTTCTAAAGAGATTAAAAAATCTTCTAATAAAGTGTCACAAACCTATGTCATTAAGAAAAGGACTAAATCTAAGCATCCAACTGTCCAAAACTCATGTCCTGATAAGAATGCTCTCCCATCAACCGAGCAACTTCTTTTAACTCTGATGGAGGAAGTAAAAGGTATCAAGAACCAAATTCTGATCCCTTCAGACACTTCTTCATCAGTGTCTCAGGCCTGTAGTTCAAAGACCCCTAAGCAAAAGGTCTGGAACGGACCATGTAAACACTGTGGGATGAGGAATCATCTCTCTAACGATTGCTACCCAAAACCCAAGTGTTCTACTTGTGGCTTAATCTCCCACACTACCAAGGAACACACAGAACAAACTGCTGTTAGGAAATCTTTAAACAAACTAAAAGGCTAATCCACATCTAAATCCACACCTGTTAGAACTACTAGAATGTCCAAGACATTTGGTGAGTGTAAATATTATGGGTCCAACAAACATTACCCAGATGACTGTGAATTTTACCCAGGGTGTGAAATTTGTAGGAGCATAGCTCATGAGATTGCTGACTGTCCAAAGAATCTAAGAAACAACAGGAAATAAAGGGTTGCTATCAAGCAATCAGAACCCACTAAAAAGTGGGTTCACAAAAGGAACTAATCTGTGTGAAAATGTCTATGCAGGATTACTTAAAGAGGTTTGTATGGTATCTAGATAATGGCCATTCTAGACACATGACAGGAGTGAAACAATATCTGTACAGATATTTAAAGGAGCCAGGTCCTAAAGTGGTTTTTGGAGATGATTCTTTAGGGGACACAGAAGGATATGGCTCAGTTAATTGTAATGGAATCACTTTTACCAGGGTTGCTTATGTGAATGGTTTGAAGCATAACTTAATTAGCACCAGTCAGCTGTGTGATGCTAACTTCAAGGTTCTGTTTACAAAGACTCAGGGAACCATTTTCAACCAAAATGATGAAGTTGTTCTCATTGCTCCAAGGAGAAGGGATGTCTATATCATAGATATGTCTTCTTTCAACAAGGGAAGCAATGCCTGTTTTCTTGCCAAAGCCTCTCTAAGGGTAAACTGGCTCTGGCATAAGAGACTGTCTCACCTGAACTTTAAAAACATCATCAACCTTGCAAAACACAACCTTGTCTTTGGACTTCCTTCTCTGACCTTTTCCAAAGATAAAAACTGTTCAGCTTGTGAGAAAGGGAAGCATCACAGAGCATCATTTAAAACCAAGAGATCATTTTCCATCAATAAGTCCTTACATCTCCTTCATATGGACCTGTTTGGACCTGTCAAACCTTAAACCATCAGCCACAACAAATATACCTTTGTCATTGTAGATGAGTATTCAAGGTACACCTGGGTATTTTGCCTTAAGAAAAAGAGTGATGCAGCTGATTGCATTATGTCTTTTATCAGAAAGATGAAAAACCTCAATGAAGTGAGGGTAAATGAGCTGAGAAGTGATAATGGAACAGAGTTTAGAAATCACAAGCTGAAAGAATTCTGTGATGAAAAGGGTATCTCACAGAATTTCTCATCTCCTTGTACCCCTGAACAAAATGGTATAGCTGAAAGAAGAAACAGAACACTGATTAAAGCAGCCAGAACTATGTTAAATAGTGCAAAACTCCCTAAACAATTTTGGGGCGAGGCTGTCAACACTGCTTGCTACACTCAAAACAGATCCATCATAGTGAAAAGGCATAGGAAGACTGCCTATGATGTGTTCAGAGGAAGATCTCCTGATATCAGCTACTTCTATGTGTTTGGGTGTCCTGTTCACATTTACAATCACAGGGACCACTTGGGAAAGTTTGATGAAAAGGCTGATGATGGACTCTTCCTGGGCTACTCTCCAGTGGCCAAGGCTTTCAGGGTGTTCAACATCAAAAGACAAGAAATGGAAGAAACAGTTCATGTTACTTTTAGTGAAGATGATGAAGCTATCTCTCAAACCAGCATAGAAGGTGATGCAATCAACTTCAATGAAAATAGGTCCTCCCCTAATGATGAATTTGTTAAACCTAGGACTAAGGATACTCAATGCTCTATCAACATTGAGTACTTTCCCTACGTTTCTACATATGAAAACATCACTTCAACTATTTTACCTACTCTTCAGAACTCTGTCACTTCTGAAGAACCACCTGAGTTCACTATAGCTGGTGATCTTCCAGCTATCCATAAACCTGATCATGCTGGCTCAGCTGACATTCTTGAGTCTGCTGAACCTCAATATAATGTCCTAAGTGAATCAATCAGTGATGATCAACCAGCTCTAGTCATCTCACCATCAGCTGAAGTTATCCTTCAAAACCCTATTCCACAAGACAGATGGTCAAGAGAGAAACACATTGAACTAGTCAACATCATTAGTGAACTGCTGGCTGGTATCACAACTAAAAGTAGGATCAGGGAATTAGATGCTGCCTCAGCACATGAGTGTTTATATGTCAATTTTCTCTCTGAAATTGAACCCAAGAAGCTCATTAAAGCTCTGGAAGAAGAAGGATGGGTTATTGCAATGCAAGAGGAGCTGAATCAATTTGAAAGAAATAAGGTCTGGACCTTAGTTCCTAAGCCTCTTGGGAAAACCATAATTGGGACTAAATGGATCTGGAAAAACAAAATGGATGAAGAAGGGGTTGTCATAAAGAACAAATCAAGGCTGGTAGCTTAGGGGTATAATCAGCAGGAAGGGATTGATTATGAAGAGACCTTTGCACCTGTTGCAAGACTATAAGCTATCATAATCTTTCTTGCTTATGCAGCCTACATAGGTTTTGTGGTATATCAGATGGATGTGAAGAGTGCATTTTTGAATGGTAAAATTTCAGAGGAAGTATATGTTCAACAACCTCCTGGATTTGAAAGCAGTGAATTCCCAGACCATGTATGTAAACTGGACAAAGCTCTGTATGGGCTGAAACAAGCTCCTAGAGCATGGTATGAAACTCTTTCAACATTTCTTATTCAGCACAAGTTTATCAGAGGTACAATTGAAAACACTCTTTTTACTTATAAAACTAAGAGTGATGTCAGTATAGTACAGATATATGTGGATGATATCATTTTTGGGTCAACTAGTGTTAAACTTAGTAAACAATTTGCCAAGTTAATGACCAAAAAATATGAAATGAGTATGATGGGTGAACTAACTTATTTTTTAGGTTTTCAAATCAAACAAGATTCAAAAGGAATCTCTATTTGTCAAGAAAAATATATTAAGGATTTACTCAAAAAGTATGATCTAGCTGACTGTGCCTCAGTGAAATGCCCTATGCTTCCCCCAAATAATTTGGCCCTGATGAGTCAGGGGTCTCTATAAATGAGACTCTATTCAGAGGCATGATAGGGTCACTGATGTACCTTACAGCTAGCAGACTTAATATCCAATTTTCCACATGTCTCTATGCTAGGTACCAAGCTAACCCCAAGGAATCCCACCTTGTTGTTGTAAAAAGAATTTTTAGGTATCTCAAAGGAACTCCAAATCTTGGCCTCTGGTATCCAAAAGGATCAGGCTTTGATCTAAAAGCATACTCTGACTCAGACTACGCTGGATGTAACCTAGATAGAAAGAGTACCTCAGGTGGTTGTCAGATACTTGGAGGAAAGTTAGTATGTTGGAGTGCAAAGAAGCAAAGCTCTGTAGCAATGTCATCAGCTGAGGCTGAGTATGTAGCTGCAGCGGGATGCTGTGCTCAAGTCCTCTGGATTAAAAGTCAGCTGGCTGACTATGATGTTCTCTATGACAAGGTGCCCATATTTTGTGATAATACTAGTGCCATTGCCATATCAAATAATCCAGTGTTGCATTCTAGGACAAAACATATTGACATCAGGTATCACTTCATCAGAGACCACATTTTAAAAGGTGATATTGAGCTTCATTTTGTACCCACTGAATTGCAACTAGCTGATATTTTTACCAAACCTCTAGCTGAGCCTAGCTTTACTAGATTGGTAGCTGAGTTGGGTATGCTCAATATTGAAAAACAGGTCTCTGATAAGAAAAAGGCTTTAAGTGATCTCTGACATGAATATTAAATGTTTTTTAAGGTAACTTAAATGTAACCAGAAAGTTAAATGACAAACATTCTTAATATTTAATTTCGGATATTCTCAAAAGGCTACCAACTTTCTCGAAAAATGGGGGATTTTACAGTGAACAAAAGGTCATGGGGACCCACGTGTTGTGAACGTTTTACCACTATGCATTTAATGCGGAATTCAAACTGTTTATTTTTTAAAATAAATAGTATATTTTGAGGTATATAACTTCACTTTTTAACCTATACACATCACTTTTTACCACATCAAAACCCTAGAAAACTCTTAAAACAATCAATTCTTTTCATCTTCTTCACAAAAAACCTGCAACAATCATGTCTTCAGAATCAACATCCTTGGGAACCCCACAATGCTTACTTACACCTTCTTCCAAGGTTAAATTCCAACATCACGAGAGCATCATCGCCTACAACAATGTTGTTGCATTACTGGAACACCATGAACCCCTTTTTAAACCCATGCTCAGTTTTCTTTTAAACTATAGCATTTGTACTTCCCTCACCAAGGAACCCTCAACAATGTATGTTGAATATCTCAAGGACTTTTGGTACACCGCAGAAGTGGATGATGCAACCAAAGACATCTCGTTTTCATTATCCTTTTTTAAAAACCAACTATCATTCACCCGTTTTGACTTTCTCACTGCTATTGGTCTCACCGATAGTAAGACTGTTGTGCCTCTTCCTCCTAAAGGAACCGTTAGGGCTGGGTTGGCCACATTGGGTTTGGCTGACAAAGACAAACCATCTCTCACCTCCACTGAACTTGTAAATTCTTCACCATTGAAACTCAAATATTTCTTACCAAATGAATTTGAGTCAACAAACCATTGCTTACTGTTTGATTTTTGGTCTGGAAATTAATATTAGGGACATCATTTTTAAGGATCTGATTAACAAGCTTCAGAATAGGAAAAAGAATAGGGAGACAAATGTTTGCTACACAAGATATATAACTCTGGTTTTAGAACAACTTTTGGGAAAACTACCATGACGAATCTCTTACTGTTTTAAAACCACACCACATCTCAGCTGCTTCTTTTCAGACCCCATCAGCATCTGAAGTCAGTTTGACTTCTCTTATGCTAAAAGTAGCTAAACTTTCAAAGAAGCCTGAAGAGTATTTGATCCTTCCCTCTGAGGAAGTGAATGATGAAGAGTCCGCTGATAAGTCCCAGTCTGGGACCAATGTGCAGCCTCTCTCTCAGCCTAAAGCACCAACTGCTAAGAAATCTAAGAAGAAGAAAATCCCATCTTCAACTCAACCAAAGGTTTCCAATGATAGCAGGGAAGTGAATCCTCCCTCCACAACCACCCATCTTCAGGCAACTGAGGAGCTTGTGGTCACCGCTGTTCCCATTCAAAGTCTAGAGGCCTCTGTAACGGCAGAGGTGCAGAACAACCAGCTTAAAGCCGCTGATGCCACAAAGGTAACAGTTTAAAATATAAGGGGCACTGCAAGAAGCCACTCTCAAACTTCTCTAGGAGAGAGTCATGAAGTTAAGCGCCACCCCTAACCCACTAGAGTGTTTGAGTCTGCACTTACATTCTAAATTTTCTATACACTCTGTGTCTGCACTCAGAGAGTTATACTGAAAGACTAAAAACGTCTGATGTTAACTCTGAAAATTCTAAACTTTGCTTGATTATCCCATCCGTGCATGAAAGTTGACCTCTGTAAGAACTGTACTCACTCAGACTCAGAGATCCATTAAACCAATGAAAAGAGTCCCAAAGTCTTAGACTTTTGAGGGGACTAGATAATCACACCTAGTCTTCTTAGGGGCAGCGAATGGCGATCCTTCCCTATATTACAAACTCACAACTGAAAAGAGTCCTAAAAGTCCATTCTTTCTCATCTTAATTTTAAAGGACTTTTGAGGGGACTGGATAATCACACCCAGTCTTCTTAGGGGCAGCGAATGGCGATCCTCAACCTCATTACAAATTCACATGTTTTAACTAACAAGTTTATGCATGTACCTGAGCAAATTGTTAAGAAAGAGGAGGTAGCTGAGGAACAAACTCTGGAGATTCCCTCACTTGAGCAGCTGTTGGAGGAAGTTGATAATCATAACCAAGCTGATCAAACAACTTCAGAGAGTCCCTATGATACAGAGTCAGAAATCAAAGTTGTAAAGTCTTTTCTAACTAGTCATCTCTCTGAACTACATGATCAGACCATGAATAACTATGAAGTTTTAGCTGATATTCATGACAAATCTGACTCTGACCTACACTCAATGCCTGATAATGAACTAAGGACTGTCTTGGAATTTGAAACTATTGACTCTGACGATTTTCATGACAATGACGTGTCTACATCCGACTACGTTGTCCAAAATGATTATGCTTCTGCTGAACGTCTAAGTCTTCCAGACCATATGGATCATATCTGTAAAGAAGTCAGCTTTCTTCATTCAAGGCTTGAAGATTTGGAATTTTCTATTGCTCAAAAAGTCTCTGATGAAATCCAGTCATCTCTGCCAGCCCTTGTCACCAATGCTCTGAAAAAGCAGCTACCTGGAATTCTCTCAGCTACTCTCAAGGATTGTCTTCCTTTGCTCATCAAAGAATCTCTGCAAACTCACATTCCAGCTACTTCTGAATAGTTTGCAGAGACACAAACTCAGCTGAACAAGAAAGTGGTGAAGCAGATAAACAGACTGTTTAATATATCCTATGTTGTTCAGAGTAATAGATTTGTCACCCTTCAAAAGGAACTCTCTAAAGTGATCAAATCTGAGGTGGCCAAGAAGGTTCAAGTTGTTGGACTGGACGGAGTCCGTGAAGATTTACAGTCTCAAACCATGCATATTTCTAAGTATTGCTCATCTTTTCAAAATATGCAAACTCAGCTGCAGGACGTGAAAGACCTTCTCAAATCAGCAGTAATCATTGATGAAACTGCTGAGGGGGGAGAAGAAATAGAAAGATACAAATGCAATCCCTGCTCTAACTCAGGGGGAGCATAAGACAGCTAAGAACATTACCCAACCTGAACCATCGCCTGAAACTCAGGGGGAGCTTGCTTACAAAGAATCAACTCTCCCAGTCTCTAAGACAAAAGTCAACAAAGAATCAACTATGGTTCTTTATGAATCTGAGAAGAAGGACTTGGTAGATCTCACTACTGAGCAAGATTCAGAGGATGATGATGATCTTGACAAACAGCCCTTGTCCAAAAGATTCAAAATCATGCATCCCATCCTCAGCAAGCCACAACCATCAGTTAAACAGTTCACTGATCAGCTGTTTGGAATAACTTCTTTAAAATTCTCACCTACTCTTCCAATAGAGCCAACTCCTCCAAGAGATGAATCTAAAGGGAAAGGTATTGCTACTGAAGAGCAACCAAAAGATATCATGCCCTTCTGTTGGGATTCTAGATTTGATGAGACAAAATAAATATAAGAATGAAACAAAAGGACTAAAATTGTAATTAAAGAAATCTTCAAGCTGGTGGAGCACATGAAGATAAAGATGAAGATTTTAGAAGATCTCCTTATAAAGATAAAGATACAGAAGATATTCTTAAATGTTTTAAATATATTGTTTGTTCTTATCTTCTGTTGTAAGCCTTGATATCTATCTATATAGAGAGAATCATAGGCGTGTGGTTTATCCATCCATAGAAAACTAGAGCTCTCCCAATGAGAGTCTAGATAGTTAGATAGCAAGTCGACTGATGAGAGTTGAATAGTACACCATAGTTAGTTGGTGTAGCCCTAAATTATAGTTGGGGTAATAGGAAAACGTTTAATAAAGAAAACCTTATGATAACTTTGATTGTGTTCTTTATTATTCCACTGCGTGTTATCAATCATTGTTATTGTTCATCCTAGATATATAAGATCTAATCAATCTTGAGCTATAAACGATCTTATCAATTGGTATCAGAGCCTCGTGGCTCGTGATATCTAGGATCACAAGGTGTTATTGATGACGAATTTATGATGAAAAGAAGGTACAAATTTTCTGTTTTGGTTTACTTGTCAAATCTGGTGATATTAGGATTTTTCAGCAACCTTAATTCGATGAAACAGGAAGTTTGTTCTAAATTATACTGTTTTGTTCGTCATGTTTATTGGCAAGGATTCGAGTTTGTTACTGCTGCTCATCATGATTGTTATGTTTGTTTCCTGGTGCTGCTGTGTCATTTATTTGATCTATTATGTTGCTACATCACCGAATGTTCAAGAAACCCTAGTTTGTTTTAGGGTTTATTATGTGATGTGTTTTATTACAACAGCAGCAACAATGGATGTATGAAGATCGAAACTCTAGATCAGTTAGGGTTTTCATATCTGTTCGTCTCTTTAATAATATGGATCTTCTCGCATTTAGATGGTGGATAATCATCTATTGCTTGTTCATGTTTGGTTCGATTGGGAGTATGATGAGAGAGAACAGATTATGGGTGGTATGCAAACATAAAGGAACAAAGATTATAAAGGAGCAGCAAGTGCATTATGGGTTTTAAGCAGCAGATGGTATACAATAAGAAAAGCAGCTGTATGATTTCACATGATTTATATTTAAGTTATACAAATTCGTGCATAAAGTTGCTTATGCCCAAAAAGGATAATTATAACTGTTATAACAGCAGGATGTATGCTAATGATGTTCATGTCATGCGTAAAGAATGTATATATGCAGTTAACGCTTAAGAGAACAGTTTTCATGACACTTTCTTGTTGAATAAATGTGTCACAAAAGCCATGGAAGGAAGGAGGCCAAGGAAAATTATTAATACTGCTTATCTACATTTGTACTGCCATAGTATTTTGGTTAGTACTGCTCCCATGAATATTAGTACTGCTAAAAAGTATGTTAATACTGCTACTGGACGTTTGGGCTTATATGATTTATTGGGCTTAAGAGTATTAATAATGTTCGTCCATGAATGCTTTTGGCGTGGATTCTTAACGTGAAGAAGTTAATATTGTTCGAATACAGTAGATGTACTTACTACTGTTTGGAAAAGAACTTTAGTACTGTCAATGGTTCATGGAAGATTTGTGTGAAGTGCATGAATGTATGCTGCCAACGCATGTATAGTTAAAACTATTTGTTCACGATTCTAATACTGTCTTCGTGTGTTATTTGGGCTCAAAAGATGAAGGTTTGTTGGACATGGGATTGGAAGAATGGTTAAAAGCCAACAACAAGCTGGTTGATTATAACTACACGACAGAGATGAGTTACTAGCATGGAGATTGATGTTTGTGGGCATAAATGTAAAAACAGTTGTTAATACTGTTGTTTAAGCATAGAAAATTTTAATGCTGCTTACAAAATTAGTACTGTTCAAGCAAAATATTTGTACTACTTGCTTCATCTGAGAAATGAGGTTTGTACTGCTAGTGTTATCCGATAATCAGTTAATACTGCACAGGTGCGTGTCTTATCATATCTTAAAGTATAGTTTTGCAGACTATGACTTTAAAGATAACTTGTTCGTGCTTACAATTTGTGAGACGAAAGACTTGTCATTAACTAGCCAAAGTGTTTGTGTGATTTTTCTTATAGGTGCTCAATGCTCACATTTGCTATTACTTAGTATGTGTTCAAAGTAGATGGAGGGTTTGTTTTTGTCAAGTGGTTGCGAGTGTTACTTATATTTCATAGATTTATTTATAAGTTCGACGTCACGTGGATAGTGCAAGACATAAGACACAAGTTTGGGAGATTCAACTTCTTCATCAAATTCGTTATACTCGGTTTTCTTCATCAGTGATCACTACATAGAGCCTACAGAGTTCGAGATTCAAGAGATGGTAAACATATTGGTTTCAGGGGAAGCTTATTGACTAAATGTTTAACCATCTACATGCACCACTTGAGGGGAAGTGTTTCGTTACTACTACTAGTCATTTATTACTACTGCTAGTTTATATTTCTACTGCTCAAAGTCATTTTTCATATTATGCTTCATGGCGGGTATTTTGAGTATTGGAAGGCTGGATTAGTAGTTGTGGTATATGATTTGTAGCTGTTATGATCCAAGTTGCATATCTTCAGAAGACCCCTATTGGATGAAGACAAAAAGGGGAAGAAGATTACAGGTTCATTGATTTGCAGCTTATTTATATGTGGTGACATGTTCAAGGAGATCTTAAATCAAGGGGAAGCATTAAAGATTTTGTTTCATTTAGAGAGATGATTACATCTCAACTTCTCTATTTACGGGGAAGTTCGTACGCGACTTTATTTGTTTTGTCAACATCAAATAGGGGAAGATTGTTGGGATTCTAGATTTGATAAGACAAAATAAATATAGGAATGAAACAAAAGGACTAAAATTGTAATTAAAGAAATCTTCAAGCTGGTGGAGTACATGAAGATAAAGATGAAGATTTCAAAAGATCTCCTTATAAAGATAAAGATACAAAGTTATCTAGAGATATTCTAAATGTTTTAAATATTATTGTTTGTTCTTATCTTCTATTGTAATGCCTTGCATATCTATCTATATGAAAGAGAATATAGGCGTGTGGTTTAACCATCCACTTAGAAACTAGAGCTCTCCCACAATGAGAGTTCTAGACTAGTTTTAGACTAGCAAGCTGATGTAGAGAGTATCGAATAGTACACCATAGTTAGTTGGTGTAGCCCCAAATTATAGTTGGGGTAATAGGAAAACGTTCAATAAAGAAAACCTTATGATAACTTTGATTGTGTTCTTTATTATTCCGCTGCGTGTTATCAATCATTGTTATTGTTCATCCTAGATATATAAGATCTAATCAATCTTGAGCTACAAACGATCTTATCACCTTTATAGAAGAAGGAGGCTCAGTTCCAAAAATGCCAAAGATAAAATCCTTCATTACCCCAGAAGGAACTCTTTCCCAAGAAGAATTCTATAATCAAATCAAGGAAATGAAAAGGTTGGTTGATTTGAAAGAACAAGAGAAGAAATCAGAGGAGGAGTTAAAGAAATTACTGAATCCAACTACCTTCAAGGCTCAAGCTCTAAAGTGTGAAGAGCATGAAGAAAAGAAAGCAAAGATTCTCAATGAATTCAACAAATGTATCTCTGAAAGGACTGACCCCTTGCCTATCACCAAGATCAGCTATGTTGTCAACTCTAGCAAGACTGCAACAATGAGGATCACCAGAGATAAAGACCCTCTAAACCTCAGAGTCTACCCTGACTTCAGACTCAGAATGCTAGGGTTTAGTGAATGGCTGGAAGTTCATGCTCTAGTATCAAAGAAATCAGTTAAATCATATGATGTGCTACTACAAAGTCTGATGGCAAAATTCTAATGGGTCCTCAACCAAGCAACGAGACTAGGACTCCCACCACTGCCTAAACTTGCAACCTTTAGATTAACTGCTGAGGAAAAGAAAAGGAAAAGGTCAGAGTTCCTCAAAGAGGTCTTTGTGACTAAGGATGTCAAAGTTGATGGGATGAACAGGAATCTGATTCCTCCTCCTGAGGTTATGCCAATTGAAGGGCTCGTCATCAAGGAACCTAAGTCAGGAATCTTCTTCATGAATAGGAACATGAATTTAGCCTTCCAAAGAGAGAATGAGTTTCATCTAACCCCTACTGTTTAGCTAATCCGGATCCAGAACCAAATCAAAGTTGACTCAGAGATTGCTAATGAGATGTTCAGAACGATAAACTATGTAATAGAGGCTAGGGATGATTGTATAAAGGCTAGGGAGACTGTTGAAAAGATCTTAGATAATTTGGGCTAGTATTGATGAAATCAATGAAGTTTCTTTTGTTATATTTTCTGTCAAATTATGTGTAAGAAGAAGTTGTGTACTCACTTACAATAATTTTTACTTAGCATAATTTATATTCAAATAGGGTGAGATTGTTGGGCCGATTCAGTGCCTAGTAATCAACGCCTAGATTTAAACAGAAATTAGGCTAAGTATTAAGGAACCCACTGAGTGGGATCAGCGGGTACTGAAGAACCTCTGAGTAATAGAATTCAGAGGTTATGGAAGAACCTTTGAGTGATGGGACTCAGAGGTTACGAAAGGACTCTCTGAGTGCAAAGCCTTAGAGAGCAACGTCAGACGTATTCAAGTCAAAGACATCATCAAGGAAGTCGAAGATTACTTGAAGACATACTCGTCGGCTGGGATGGATATCAGCTGGTATGTAGAAGGAATACGCTGAAGTTCTAAGGAGAGTCAGAGGTGGCAATACTCTAACTATCCTGTTACCCTTTGAAGAAGAACAAGCTGAGCTTAAAGATTGTTCTCTGATGAAGGCAGGAAACTTAACAAGTGTTTATGGCGGGATAAACATTGATTTAAGTTAAAGCCTGTACCTAGTATGAAGTTGGCAAAAGTAGTGAACAGTTGGCAGAACTGTTCACTAAAGTATGGGCGGGTAGTTTCCAAGAATGGACATGCATTAAATACCTCGTACCTCATCCACTAGATTCTTGACACGTTGCAACTACCCCCACTAAGGACGTAACCTAGTATTAGTAGAAATAGTAAATGTTGTAAGGAGTAAATGCCATCGCTTTTATTGTTGTTGTTATTATAGGCATTTAATCCTTTGTCAAACTTACACAGTAGACCTCTGATCCTATCAGCTGGCTATATAAGTTCGCTTGTAAACTTGATACTTTATCTAGTTTACTTGTTTAGAGGGTAAGCACACATTGTCATTCAACTTGTGTGATCCATAGCACATTGTAATACTTTGATTCTTAATCAATAAAGCATTACACGATTGAAAAGTTATTACTTGTGTTATTTACATTAGATAAGTGTTATATTCCTTATAGACGTGTTAATTAGGACTTCCATAAATTAATTGATTAATGGTAAAATTGTCATTATGCTAAAAGTAAGAGAGAGAAAGTTGTAATGATGATGTTTTTCTTAAACTGTGTGTTTTTTTGTCGGTGAACAATAATTATGAGACGGATGAAGACCTAGATCAATGTGCTTCCTCTTAATCAAGACCTGTCTACCTCCGATCCACTCATGAGGAATGTCCAGATCTTCATTATAACTTGCAACTGCAAGTCATAATCACACTCATTACCAAGACCATATCTTCATGATAGCTTGCAACTGCAATTCATTACCACACTCATCACCAAGACCTATATACCCATGAATTTCAGACCTAAACCCCGTTTAAAAAATAGTGTTTATTTAGGTACCTCTTAAAATGGCGGTTATTTCAGTTTCGTCAGTATGTGACTATAAATCCTAAATATTTGTGTAAATTTCTTATCCAAACATTACATCCGAACCATACATCCAAAAACCGTTAGATTTATCTATGTGACAATGATGTTATCTCGCACACTCGTACATACTTTTTTGTTCCTTTTATACACACATCAAATCAAAATCTTTATATGTGAAATCGGGGTGTTGATGATGAGTGACTTACCAAGTGCATGTTGGTAAGGCAATCCTGTGGCAATTGGATAATTTAATTGCAACTATGATTGCAACCAACTACACCGGAAATTTCATGTTGCCTATCATCAGGTAAGAAACTTGTTTTAATCTGTGAAAATGTTCAATTTAAGTTTGAGAGGCCCAACTGAAGAATTTAAGTTAATTGTAATGAAGGAGATGGAGATGGTAATTTGAATTTTGATTCATAAATTGAATTGAATTTAATGTTTTACTGTTTTATGGATTGAATTTGCTTGAGGATACCGTTTCTATAACTGTTTGTTTTCCATTTAGAGAAAAACTCACTAAATAGTAACCAACTTTTACAAGTGTTCCAATAAAGTCACTTAAGTTTTTTAGATCCAAAAACCATTCAAGTTTCATATTTGTTCCATTCAGTTTTATAAATGTACACATAATCTAAAACTTGACATGTCATCACCTGGTGATATGGAAGAGAAACCAAAAAATTGCATAACAACGGAACAAGAGTGAAAGTTAAGTTTTGGATCTAAAAAAACTTGATTGACTTTATTGAAACACTTGTAAAAGTTGGTTACTATTTAGTGAGTTTTTCCCTTCAATTTATTAGGTTTTGGAGGAAGAATTTGCAGCCATGAAGATAAAGATATTAATTTTTATTTGTCAATTAAATTAAAATTGTGTTTATTATAATTATATTGTCTTTATTATAAGGATTCAAGAACCTAAAACAATTATTGACTTTTTTAGGTTTCATGCTTTTATATCGGGTTAATCATTAAAAGAATTATCATACTGATGACATCAAATAACGTCACATTTATAACATCATTTATCCCATGTAAATAACCCATTTTGTATGATTATTGCAAGAATTGTTACTTAATCGTTTGTATTTGAGATTTGCAGTAATTATGGAGTACTTGGTGAAGATTAGCAAAAAGGCACACATTCTGGAGCTTAAACAAAGACATTTGAAGATTAATGTTCTGACATCCTATACGTCGTATCCATCGAGGCAGATACAGCGTATCTGTGCCTGCACTTCACAAGAAACCACGAAGATATAAAGTCCAATACGCCGTATCCAGGGTATTCTGTATAAAGTAATAAAAAATTATGGAAGATATCGAACGTGGTCCCTACTCTAAGAAACCCTCGATATGCCGTATCCATCTATCTCGATACGTCGTATCGAACAAATTCCAGACCTTATAAATAGAAAACATAAAAATGGGTTTTTGGTGTGCTTGATCATATTTTCGATACCTTAACCACAAAAGTCAATTTTTAGAAGACAAGAAGAGCAGAAGAGGTAAAGCAAAGCTACTAATTCCATAGGAAACACTTTGTAATCTCCTATACTTGAGTAATCGTTCAATTTTTGGTATCATTCGTTTAACTCGGTTAGTTTACCTTGGTTGAATTAGTACTCTTGTATTGATTATGACGATTGAGGGCTAATACCCTTGGGTATTAGCCATTAGTATGAAGATTTGAATGTTTAGTTTGTTTATCTCGAATGCTTAATTTATCATTGCTTGCTTGGTTATTGATGACATCAAATAACGTCTATTTTATAGCATCATTTATCCCATGTTATTAACCCATTTTGTATAATTATTGCAAAGAATTGTTACTTAATCGTTTATATTTGAGAATTGCAGTAATTGTGGAGTATTTGGTGAATATTAGCAAAAGGCGCGCATTCTGAAGCTTAAACGAAGATATTTTGAAGATTATTGATCCTGACTACCAATATGCCGTATCCAATCCTTGGATACGCTGTATCGAACCGACTTCCAGACCTTATAAATAGAAAACTCAAAAAATGAGTTTTAAGTGTGCTAAATCATATTCTCGATACCTAAACCATAAAAGTCGATTTTCAGAGGAGAAAAAGAGCAGAAGAGGTCGAGCAACGCTATCAATTCTATAGGAGACAACGTGTAATTCCATATACTTCAGTAATCGTTTAGTTTTTGGTATCGTTCGTTAATTCGTTTAGTTTACCTTGGCTAAATAATTGCTTTTGTATTTATTATGACGTTTGAAGGCTAATACCTTCGGGTATTAGCAATTATTATGAAGATCTGAATGTTTGGTATTTGTTTATCTCAATTTCTTGATTTATCGTTGAATGCTTGTTTATGTTTATCACATGATACTTGTTTACATGCTTTCGTATGCAACCTATCATTCAACTGGATCTAGTGATACGGACCAAGTAATCTAGAGTCTGGGATAGCTCTCCATATAGTGATTTATACATCTAGAATCATAGGATCACAAGTATTGTCCTGCTAAATATGTGTCTAGGATATGCTTCAGGCTTAACTTGTTAATTGGATATTGCCAATGGTTTAATGAACGTGTTGACTAGAAGGTGAACCTAGATAATTCAAAAAATAACGTACTGATTCCATTGGATAGTTAGACAAGTGGACTACTAGAGTATAAATCGCCCATATAGTGATTTATACATCTAGAATCTTTTAGAACCACAATATTGTACCGGCTAAACTATGTGTTTAGGATATGCTTAGGCTCGATCTTGTTATTTGGATATGACATGGTTTAATGAACGATGTTGAATAGATGGTGATCCTAGATATATCAAAAATAACCGATACTGATTCCATATGTGACTAGTTTGAACAAGTGGGACTACTAGAGTATAAATCGCCGTTAAGCGGTAAGTGGGTAAAGTCTTTATGAGCTAGGGTTTAACAAGATCACCATTGCTTTAATCCCTAAGATAGATTATAATCAGCAAATTAGGATGCTTTATGCGGATGCTTTAATTATGACAGAATTAATGTGTCTAGGTCTTAGGAAGAAGTCCTGCTTATGTCTAAGAATGATATGCCACCTCGAGAGAAGAAATCATTGCACTAAATAAACAAACCAACATTCTAATCAGAGTAATAATGGTTAATACAGTTTTCTATCATAAGGCTCAACCGCTCTTTTATCTTTTGTTAATTTTCTTCCGTGGGTTAAAGTGCCTAGAATTGATTGTACTCACCGACCAAACCGTGCCAGTGTCTCAGGCTAAAACCCCTTTTACCCGTTAGAATTAGGATTAGGACTGACATAGGTTTCGAATAGCTTAGAATTAACCTAGATTAGATAACCAAGATATTAATAAATTGATAGATTTAACCTCGCTTCAAGTGTTTGACACCCTACTTACCACGAAACTACCACCGACCGGGTACACTGCCCGTTAAAGTGTTGTTTTTGGTTGAGTCGGCAAAATATAAATTTAAAACTTGAATCATAAAAATATACACCACACAACGACACATCAATTTTGTGGCACTGTTGCCAGGGAGTGAAAATTAATCTTGATTTTTATTTGATATTTTGGTTTTTAGATTAGATCTAACCCTTAGGAGTAGTGTAAACTAGATTAGTGTATAATCTTGTATATTCTGTATAATTGCTTGTATATTTGTTAGAATAGTTGTTTGTGAATATTTAATTGTTTTCTCAAATACACTGTTCTGGTCGATAAACCGATACGGCGTATCCACTTCCATCGGATACGGCGTATCCAACTTTCTGTCCAATACAGCGTATTCTCTCAACTGATTAATACGGCGTATTCACTTCTATTGAATACGGCGTATCGATCATCTAAAACAGAATCTTAAATTTTCGTATTTGATTCCGTATACCTAAGTTTTCTTTCTACCGAGCTTATCCTACTGATTGTTTATCCTGTGTTTTAGGTAGTGCATGACAAGGAGTTCAACTAACGAACTATTTTCACCTTTCAAAAATCCGAAACGAGAATTTCGATCATCTAGGAGGCTTTTCAAAACACTAAGTCTTGACGAAACAAGAACGCCTGGACTTAATCTATTTTCTGATCTAGAAGACTATTCGGAGGAAGAAGAAGCGGAAACAATGGCGGAAACTATAGCCGACTATGGATCGGGTGTTACCAGGCCTAAGATTGAGGAAAAAAGACAGTTTTGAACTAAAGGGCCAATTTCTCAAGGAACTACGTACCAACACCTTCTGTGGTTCAGATCATGAAGATGCAAATGAACACATCGAGAAAGTCCTTGAGATCATGGATTTATTCCACATTCCTAATATCACTATAGACCAAGTGATGCTTAGAGCCTTCCCCATGTCCCTTACCGGAGCCGCAAGTTGATGGCTAAAAAACAAACCAACTGGTTCGATTACAACCTGGGAAGATCTGAAGACTAAGTTTCTAAGCAAATATTTCCCACCTGCTCGTACTGCAAAGAAAATGGAGGAAATCAACAACTTTCAACAAGAGCCAGACGAAAACCTCTATCATGCTTGGGAACGATTTAAAGAAATCTTGATGAAGTGTCCTCAACACTATTTAATGGAGATGCAGGAGGTAGTCTTGTTCTATAATGGATTGGATGTTCCTACTTGACAAATTCTTGATTCAAGAGGTGCCATACCATCAAAGACTGCTGCTGACCCAAAAACAGTCATCTAAGAAATGGCTGAATACTCTCAAAAATGGCATAATGGAACATCTAGGACCAGAAGTACTAAAACTTCTGATGGATTAGCAGCAATACAAGCACAACTGAACAACCTTGGAAGAGAAATCAAGAAGGTAAATGAAAAAGTTTATGCTGCTCAAGTAGGATGTGAACAATGCAAAGGGCCCCATTACACTAAAGATTGCCCACTCAAAGAAGAAGCAAAAACTCTTGAAGAAGCTTACTATACGCAATTTGGTGGACCTTTTCAAGGAGGGGGATATAGAGCAATAGCTCTAGGTTTCTATCAAAGGAACAACGTAAATCCTTCATACCAAGAACAAAGGCAATCAATGGAAGATACCTTGAGAAAATTTCTGGGAGAATCGGCAAAAAGACAGGAGGAAAACTCCAATCTGATTAAAGAGATCCGAGCTTCAACGGATGCTGCCATAAGGAACCAAGGAGCATCAATTAAAAATTTGGAGATTCAAATCGGGCAAATGAGCAAGGTACTATAGGAAAGAGGATTTAGAAGTTTACCAAGCTTAATTGAAACAAACTCGAGAGACCAAGTCAAGTCAATTTCGACCACTATTGAAGCAGATGCAAGCTCGATACGCCGTATTGAGTCAACCCAATATGACGTATCCACTGGACAGAACAGTACACTGTTGTACAAGTCATGACAAATGACGGTTCCTTTTCCAAGTCATTTGGATTATCATTAATGTGGAGAAGAAGAGGGGAACTATGGACCAAAATTCATGGAAGCTTATGGAGCTTCACATATCAATGACACCATACCCTAAAAAGAGAATGACCTAGAGATTTTCACTTTACCTTCCTATATTAATAATGTTTGCTTTGATAATGCCCTTGTTGACTTAGGAGCTAGCGTTAGTGTTATGCCTCTATTGACCTACCTTAAGTTAGGATTAGGCGAATTAGCTCACACTAAGCTAACAGTGGAATTGGCATATAGGACAGTGAAATATCTAAAAGGAATTGCTTAAAAGGATATTGCTGGAAAACATGCTAGTAGGAATGGTAAATTTAAATGTTTCCGTTAGTACTTTATAATTCTGTTATGCCCGAGTATATCAAAGTGTCCCTTGATCATGGAAGCCAATTTTATATACCACCCATGCTTGAAGTTGATGTATTAAGAGAAAGATGTACTGTAAGAGTGGGGAAGAAGAAAAGATTATTTTTAGAAGTGTTAAACCTGCTAGTAGTTTGATTAATAGAGTCTACATGTTAAGCTTAAGAGAAACAATAGAACTTGATCTAGAAGCTAGGCTAATAGGAGAAACTTTAATGTTGAATAGATCATTAGACCATTTGATTGGAGATTACATAGAATTGAACGATCTTAATGAACCATTGGAGCTTAGGAGAGATCAAGTCGATGATTTAATGGCCACCATTAAGGAAGGTAAGGTAGTTGAGGAATTGAGATCTAGGAATGATGATAGAATGATTAGTGACATCATTTGATATC